>JAVXUO010000177.1:0-48170 GCA_033065855.1 Escallonia rubra
TCCTCTTCCTTACTTATCTTGTATGATTAGGTGACCACTGGATATACCCCCCAATAATTTTGTCCTTTGCTTTCTTATCTTGTATGATTAATCATCCGGAATAACAATTTTTCTTCAAGCTTATGATAGAAGGCTTCATATATATGCATGAGAGAGGAGTACTCCTATTGTTACCCACAAGTTTCACCCTCCTACTGCCACATAACACTTGCCTTAGTTCGCACACATATTCCGAGATAGAAACTGTGGGGTAAGTTGTTTGTCTATTGCCTGTACGAGGTTTTGGGAGCTTTGGCTCGATGGCTCGTTCATGCTTTACTTTGTGACAAGAGTAGAGCTTTCATTCTTACGCTAAATGCAGACTTCTGTTGGTTTGTCGAAGTGAAATGCAAGGAATAGTCACCACGACATCAACCGTAGTTTGAGAATAGTCATGGTCGATCCCATGGATGGCACCACTTTTAAGTCCGCTGTGGAGTGTGTTGCTGCCAAAATATTCAGCCATGACGACCTGCAAGACACGAAGGAGTGAACCCTGGTGGGATTCTAGCGGGAAGCTCTCCCATACTTAAGTGCACAGCTATATGATAGAACTCTGAATAAGTTAGAAATATAATATTTTTTTTGAGTATGAATCGTTGTTTACATACCGGAGGGTGGGGAAAGGTTATATAGCTATAGGTGTAGGCGTAGAACCCTAATAGAATTAGAAATGATTGCTAGACCTTGGGCCTATCTTTGGGGATCAACTTAGAGTTTTTTCAAAACCCTAATTCATCCAAAAGGTTACCGGTCACGTAATTCACGAAGTTTGATCGGGATTGTCAGATGTCATCCAATGATTGAGAGTTATATTTTTAGTTATGTCAGAGTGACTCTGGACGAATCGGAGAAAACATCACATAAAATAGAGAATCAGAGTGGATCCTTTGCACTCTGTTGCTTGTACAAACCGAGTGTAAAGAAGCTTGAGAAAGTAAGATTGCATGTGTACAAGAACCTATGTTACTAGCTAGTTTTCTCCCGTTAAACGTGGTAAGAGTTTTGGCTACAAAATTAGGAATAATTAATTGTCTCCAACTATGATCAGTAGTAAAATAGTGTAACACTAGATTTATTGCTAAATGTGTCTACAAAAATATTACTAACTTTTTTTTAACAATTAATTATCGCTTAATGAGAAGTTGTAGCCTCTTGCTAGCAAGAATCCTTCAAGGGTACATAAGCCTGTAATTGAAGACTCTAGAGAGTTGTTAACCTACATACATGTATATGATGAATATGGATTGGAGTCCTTCAACGTCTCGGAGACAAGCTTAAAACACTCTAAAGTATAAAGAGTTTTGAACCTGTTGGGACGAAAACGAGACCCGTTTGAGCTCACGGCTATTATGGTACCTATGTTATAACAATTTTAGCAAAGAATAATTGCCGCTAAAAGCGTATTCTCACCCGTAATAAAGTTTATAACGTCATTCTTTTGTCACTAAAATATATTTAGCAACACTTTTATGTCTCATCCTCGTCCATTGAGTCTAATCAATAAATACTTTCCACTGAGTTACTCTCTAACAATGCCTAATGCAATAAAACTCAGAGCAAAGCTGAAATATACACAACCATGATGATGATAAATGAAGATATGAAGGGTACCGAGAAAGAGAGGGAAATGAGGATGACAAGCCGGCTTGGCCGGCTTCTGATTCCTTTCGATTTTGCTTTAAAATATGGGAAGACCATCCCTCTCTTTGCCGTCAATTCCTTACAAGTGAGGACTCTATCCCCTCTCCCTTTATATACTGCTGCTACGCCATAAACCCTGTCATGGTCTTGCTATTCTTACTTGTTTTGTTTCTGGTTTTGAGTTCATTGCCATTTTCAAGCACCAAGGAAAGAGAAATGTTGGGGTTCAAGGAACTTCCTAATGGAGAACAGCATTCCATTGACCCTTTTGTCTTAGAGCTCAATAGGTTGCAGAACCAACTCAAAGGTTTATGTTTATCCTCTCTCTCTCTCTCTCTCTCTCACTCGATCTCTCACACACACAAATTTTCCTTTCTTTTTGAAACTGTATGTTTTACGTTCTAGATGCCGTGAGAACTGGATGTTTACCTTCATTTTTGCAAGTCTTTTAACCATGTTTTCACCTTTGGTATAGGGCAGGAATCATGCTTTCTTGGGATGACAAAGTTTGCACTTTTTATGACTTTACTCCACAGAATAATAATAGTTTAACTTTTACCCTTTTTAACCGTGATGAAAAGGATTTTACGTTTAAAGGTGCGGGAAATTAACTTTTATCTTATGGGGAAGGAACAAAAAAATATAGATGGTATTATGCATGGTAACAGTAAATGTCAAAGATATCTCGTTGTCCAAGCATAAGTAGAAGCGTGTGGTTGATGAGCTCCTGCTAATTGTTGCAATTGGTGATGTGGTGGAGACCCCGTCTAAGGACTTCAAGTTACTCCCCTTAATCCCTCTCGGGGTGAGATAGCTATATTACTCTCGTAGCGCAACCCGGCTTGTCGGTTTGTTCGAATGACTCTTCTTAAAGGAAAAAGAAGGAAAGGAGGAGGAAAGGACAACCAAAATGAGAGAAACCACACGCAAGAAATGGTTTGTAACTGTAAATGTTTGTTGCAACAGTAAAAACCAGGGAGAAATTTTGATTGCTGGCTTAAGATGGTCTAAGACAAGGGGAACACCGATGGTGCATCCAGTGGCCTTGTGGTAGCCTTCTCTGTATTCAAACAGACTTCCTGGTCATTCATTACATACTTGACCCGCTTAGACTTATTCTTGTAATGGAACATTAAAAGTAAAATCCTTGGCAACTTTGAGCTGCAGCCGAAATCAAGCCCCCGTAAGTAACACCTTAATGTCACAGGTATGAGATTAGTACGGAGAAGACGTAACGACTTGCGACTCAAGAGAGTAATTTTTGTGTTCTTGCTTTGTCGGACATGTAAAATTTATTATTGTTGTTAAAATGAAAATAGCATTAATCCAAGTTAATCAACAAGCAGTTAATATCTATCATGAATTTGCAAACTCTACCCTGATTTTGAAAACGTTAGCCTACTTTCGAGCAGGATTCTGTCTGCTTGACAAAAAAGGGTGGAAATGTTCTTGCTCTTTTCTCTGTAAACTATCGACATGTAGTCAGAAATGAGCAGCAGTTCATGCTAATATCCTCTGTGACAGAAAAGGAACGGGAGTTGGGAATTGCTCAAAATGAAATTAAAGTGTTGAAAGTGGCTGAAGTACTCAAGGAGAAGGCAGTAGACGAGGTAACCTCGCACACCATAACATGCACATGTAGCATACAAAATGATGCATAGAGATATGTTGTGTCAAAGACTCGGGTGCTGCATTTATATGCTAGTAGCCTAAAGCACAGTTGCTACAAAATGGTAATATCCTTCTATCACAATTTACTTATTTGAGGTGTTTTTGCAGCTCGGAAATGAACTAGAAAAGTTGGATGAGAGGCTCAGATTGACTGAGAGTCAATTAGAACACAAGGTTTGTAACATTGTCTTTTTGGTTTCTGGTAATCATAGTTTAAATCGTAGGACAAAACTTTTCATACTGTTTGAATTTGACGAGTGCAGAACCTTGATATCAAGAAGCTAATAAATGAGAAGAAGGAAGCATTGGCTGCACAATTTGCTGCAGAAGCAACTCTCAGAAGGGTTCACACAAGTCAAAAGGATGACAGTCATCTTCCTATTGAATCCGTCATTGCTCCTCTCGAGGCAGACATTAGAATGTACAGAAGTGAGGTAAATAGAAGGCCAGTAGTTCCTCTCCAGGAAAACTTCCGTATGGACCATGGGATTTTGGTCAATGCTGCAATAAACTCATATGCACTCTTTGGATTTTCAGATAGCAGCACTACTGGAAGATAAGAAGGCATTGGAACGACTGACCAAGTCAAAAGAAGCAGCTTTGCTTGAAGCAGAGAGGATATTGAGAAGTGCTTTAGAGAGAGCCTTGATAGTGGAGGAAGTTCAAAATCAAAATTTTGAGCTGAGGAGACAAATAGAGATTTGCCAGGCATGATTTCCCACTAGCATATCGTGCACTCTACATAAGTATGCATTTCGACTTTTAGCAATCCACTCATTCCTGAGAATATCCATATGCAGGAGGAGAACAGACTCCTTGAAAAAACCAACCGTCAAAAGGTCTTGGAGGTTGAAAAGCTTAGCCAGACAATCAAAGAGCTTGAGGAGGCCATTCTTGCAGGTGGAGCAGCTGCCAACGCCATTCGTGACTATCGAAGACAGATTTCTGAATTGCAGGTAATGTTTTAAGCTTTAATTGGTGAAATGTTACAGTGGCTCTCTTCTTATACGTACTGAACTTGATTTTTCAAGGAGGAGAGAAGGACATTGGAAAGGGAATTAGCAAGAGTCAAAGTTTCAGCCAATCGAGTTGCAACTGTTGTGGCTAATGAATGGAAAGATGAGGATTATAAGGTCATGCCTGTCAAGCAATGGCTGGAAGAAAGAAGGCTGATGCAGGTATTCTTGTTGTAGTCTTTTCAATTTGCACATGCTAGCTTATCATAGAAAATACACTGGATGGGGATATATCTGCATCCTCTTTGGCGATTTCGAGAAAACGAGTAGTCTAATACTTCTAGTGACAATGCGAAGATTGTCAACTATTGTGACTTTCTTGCATCTGTAAGCAGAAATGCAACGACTACGAGACAAGCTAGCCATATCAGAGAGAATAGCCAGGAGTGAAGCACAACTTAAGGTGAAGATTTGGTTTCTTAACCTCGAGTCAATAATTGTAGGCGTTGATTTTTTCTCTCATAATCAGCAAATCGTCGTTAAAATATTATATCTGCACCAGGATAAGTTCAAATTGCGACTGAAGACAATTGATGAAGGATTAAGGCATGCATCCAGTTCCCCAGTCAGTCCTAAGGTAGTTTGTGGATCCCCAAAACCAGGAAAATCCACTCATTTTTTTGGGATCTTATCAGCGAAAGCTGTGGTAAAGAAGAGATCTACATCCCAGCCAAGGGCTTCCACCATCAGTGCAAGCTCGCAACAGCCAGACGTAGAAAATGGAACAGGCACTGCTGCTGGAAAATTGATTAGAGTGAACAGCTTAACAAAGAAACATGCTACTGGAGAAAACTTTTTAAGGAAAAGTTTGTGGGCGTCTCGAAGTAAGGTTCTTGACATCGATGAGAAAGAATACAAAGAGATGCAGCAAAATACTACTGTAAATGTTGACAAGTTTAAGGACAATGAAACCAGAGTTTCGGAAGAAGCCAAGATAGAAGGTGGTGGTAATGAAGAGTTGCAAATTAAGGGAACTTCCAACTCTAGCAGTGATGATATGGTCTCAGGGTTACTGTATGACAGGCTCCAGAAAGAGGTCATCACTTTAAGGAAGTCATTGGAGACTAGAGACACTATTCTGACTGCTAAAGATGAAGAACTCAAGGTAACATCAACTCTCTCACATTTCAACGAAATGGACTGTTAATCATCTGCTCTAAAAGCTTAAGCTGTTTAACATGAAAAGCCTGTCATATGCTTGAACTAAATGTTGTTTCAAAACAATATTTCACATTTAGGAGAGTGCTGTTCTGCCGATAGATTTGAGCTACATAAGGGATATTTCTGTACATGGTTGTAATCTCTATACTCAAAGTGCTTAATTGGTTCCAATTCCAGATACTTATGAAAAAGGTTGACACACTAGTTAAAGCACTAGAGGTGGAGTCCAAGAAAGTGAAAAAAGAAGCAGCAACAAGGGAACAGGATGCTGCATCAGCTCAGGTGGATGATAACAAGAAGAACAGGAAGACAAACTCCTCTAAAAGGTCTGCATTATTACCATCCTTTCCACCATAGTCACCTGCGTGGTTAAAAAGTTTGGCACCTCTAGTCCATTTTCATTGCCAAAACATTAACCTTACTACTGGTGTGCCAATGTTTTAGGGTTGCGAAAGCATCTTGAAGGCATGCTTTGCCAGGGTGAAGATGATATGGGAGTGAATTGGTTCGTGAGCGATTTGTCTTGATTTTAGTGTAAATATGAATATCACCTGCTTGATGCAGTTAGGTGAGATACTATTCAATTTAGTTGGGAGGAAACCCAACATGTAATATTCGAAGACATACATATATGTTTGTTTTAGTCAAAACCCCCCAAAAACGTATTAATTGTTTGGACTTTTGACGAATTAGTTACGAACATAATGGCGTCGCCTTATGTTGAAATGCCTACATGACCCGTGGAATTGTCATCACGTAGATTTCCGCTAAAGCGGCACTTCCTTCAATCTTTGCCGATAGTTTTGAAATTAGTAATAACACTTTTTCGTTAAAAGTGTTGCCATGATAAATACTTAAATAATGCCTACAAAAATGGAGCGTCCACATGCTTGCTTGGGACAATGTGCGCTGTCATCCAATATGGATAAATCATTCCAAGGATTAAAAAATGCTTGTTGAAAATGGCAAGAAAGAGCATCATGAAGTGGTAACCATGTAGAGGCTTCAATCAAATCCCTCCCTTTACTACTACAAGCTAGCAACATCTTCTCCCTTCTCAGCTGGATACAGAGACACCATTTCCACAGGCTCTTTTCGCCATTTATCCACCATTTCTATATCAAGATTTGTTTGGTAATGTGCATTCAGTGACAAAAGGGCACAAAGTAGCCGAATCGCAGCGCACGACTAGATCAACCCTATATTTTTGCTAGAAATGGGCATCCAGAACTCGACCATCGACTCACAATCTGAAGGTTATTACCATTAATCCAGAGTATAGACATGCAATAAGAGATACTTGAATTCATGTTCCCTTTTACCCCCCCCCCCCCCCTTATTAGAGAAAAATTGGGGTCCAACTGGTGAATGAAAACTTGAGGAGTACAAAAAGAGAAGGGAAAAAAAGAAGAAGCAAGTATTAATTGGTGACCTCCAGACCACAATAGAGCGACTCCGCCATCGGGTCAAGGCTCAGCCTATGTCATTCTAACGATCCTGCTACTCTTTAATGGTAGCTAAAGATGGCTGCCATTTTCGGCATCCTTCTGTAAACCACGTTGATCGGAGAGGGATCGGTTGGCATCCGAACTCCTCTGCACTTCTCAGGAGCAACTCCAGCTGCTGCTTGGTCACCACAATCTTAACTTTTCGTGCTTCGGGAGAAGGCACAAGTTTGACGGATAGGGGGCCACGGTGCGGTTGAGGAAGGGGAGGACAGGCCTTTCTGGCCCGTACTCGGGAATGTTGTGGCGAGGGTACAAAAAGCTGCGAAGAGTGTACCACCTTGTACCCAGAGACGATCTTTTCAGCGGTCGCCGAGGCCTTAAACTCTTCTTCTCCTCCACTGGAACCTTGAACCCTTTCTTTCTTCTGAGATGGAGATGGCATCAGGCCTACGCAATTACCCATGATGCATGAATCGTAGATGAATCATAATACTGAAAGCTGTTGTCAACCATATATAGTGCTGCTTATAGTAGTCGGGTCATGATTCAGGCAGTGCATCGTGCAAGCCACATTACTATTTTTTTTTTTGGTCAAAGGTCATTTGTATTCATTTATGCTCAAACAATCTTGTACAACTAAATTCTATATGTACAGTTTATCATTTCTATCCAACCATATACATCAATAGTCTAGCAATAGTTTTGAATCCAAGCTCCATCTATGACACAGCTCCTTATGCTTGTCTGTGTATGTACTCTTCTTCCAGCTGCAAGTTCTGTAGTAGACCCATTGGTTAATGACATGCATACATCCATCCACAGTAGTTTGATTATGCTCAAAAATTCTGGTATTCCTTTCCATCCATAATCCATAAATGGTGACTGAAATCACCAGCTTGCACATCCTAGCTGCAAAACCCCTTCCTTTGTAATGTCTTTCAGCCCCCTGCAGAAACTGATGCCATGTGCTAAGGGGTATATTTACCTGTAGTCTGGTAAAAACTTCTCTCCACACTCCTTGTGCAAATGCACATTGTACAAAGAGGTGGTCCTCTGTCTCAGATTGATTGTTGCAAAGGACACATGTATCATCCTGAGTAACATTCCAATTTTTGAGTTTTGCCTTGGTTCTTAACCCCTTCTTGCAAAGTAGCCACAATATCATTGCACATTTAGGTATGTGCCCTTTAAACCAAACCAACTTCCACCAAGTATTCTTCGGAGCTCTGGTTCTAATCCCTTCCCATGCTGTTTTGATACTGAATTTCCCATTGGAGCTTAAACTCCAGGTTAGTTGATCTTGCTGATTAATGTTTGGTACTGTCTTGCTAGTTAACATGTTGTTAATTGTCCTTAGGTCCTCTGATCTGTTCATGAGGAGTTTCCATGCACTTGCCTGAACTATATTACTCACCTTAGCGTTGATAGGCAGCCCAGAGTCATAGGCAATTCTCTGCCCATAGACTTCAATAATGGGGGCTTCCATTAGCCACCTGTCCAGCCACAGCCAAGTTGCTTCTCCATTACCCACCTTATGCTGAACATATTGACAAAATAAGTCCCTTATTTTCAATATCTTGCACCAAGTCCATGATAAACAAGCAGGAGGTCTAAATGTCCAAAGGTGCTGATCCTTTATTATGAAAATGTGGCACCATTTAACCCATAAAGAATCTTTTTTATGAGCTAAATCCCAAAGATGCTTACATATAGCAGCTTTATTCCATTCCTCAACCCTTTTGAGACCTAAACCTCCTTCATTTTTAGGCAGACGTAAGTCTTTCCAGGCCACCTTTGCCCCTGTGCATTTGATGTCTTTCCCATGCCACAAGAAAGTCATTATCTTACCTTCTATTTGAGCAACAATCTTCTTTGGGATAATAAAAATTGAGCACCAATATTTGTACATACTGCTCAATACAGACATTGCCACTTGTAATCTGCCAGCATATGATAAAGATTTTGTAGACCAGCAGGAGATCTTCTTTGTTAGCCTCTCCACTAGCACTTTGCAATCCATATATTTCAATTTGGTTGATATAAGAGGCACTCTCATATAGGTAACAGACATTTTACCAATGGGAACACCAATCATACCTGCCAAAGCCTCAACATTTGTGCTCTCCAAACCATCTATGAAAATAGACCTCTTTGTGAGATTGGGTGATAATCCAGAAAGCTGTTCAAAATCCATCAAGGCTTGTTTGATAATTCTAATTGTTTTTTGCTCAGCATTAACTAGAATGAAAAGGTCATCTGCAAAACACAGATGGTTGATTTGGAGCTCTTTGCACTTCGGATGGTAAGCATACTCATTGTTCTGTGCATATGTAGCCATTAAGCCTGAGAACACTTCCATCACTAGCAAAAACATGTAAGGAGATATTGGATCTCCTTGCCTTAAGCCTTTATTACTCCCAAAGAATCCTTCAATGTTCCCATTACTATTTGTTTATTAGTTTTCAGTTCATAATCCCTGCAGAAAAGGAAGAATTCAGTTTTTTTATGTTTCAGAGTTCTCGAAACCGTGATTGAGAAACAGGGTCTTGCGTGGTTATGCAGAATCTGAGGTTGACTCTGACATTCGGACATTATTTATTTATATGAAGTGAACGAGCTGTGCATAACAAGCATACAACGCACACAAAGAGCACATGAGATATCGAAGGAGGTAGGCAAAGAAAAACGAAAACGATGAACAGATTCGGAGGCTCTGAATAGTCAACCCCCACTCATATCTAAACAAATCTGCAGCTTTAGCGGAGCGTAAGCGAACAAACCATGAACCACATAGCAATGAGCATCCATGGCTGCGGCCAAACAAGAGTATCTGTCTATAAATTTCATCCTGGCTTATAGATGCGGTGGTGGTTTGAGATCAAGTAGAAAGAAGAAGCAGATGAATCATATGAGCTCATGGAAGAGGGAATAAGATGCGGCTAATTACTTAAAAATGACTCCCGGCCAGTCTCAGATTTCAAAACCAGCATTATTCCCAATCAGTACCTACGGTGAAAAAGACAATGATATCGGTCGGGGAAAGAGATGCTCTTCTCTTGTTTGCCATGGTCATTAGCTTCACTTCTATTGCAACCTTGCTACCAACATTGCGTACGAAAAAATTTCACCAATTCGATTGATTGCACTCCATTTCTGTCGCGATATTTTCACGAAAGCAAGAAAGAAGAGAAGCGTGAGGGCGAGGGGGCGAGAGAATTCCTTTGCAGGACGTTAAAAGGACAGCAAAACTATAATCTCAGAGGCTGTTGAGGATCTACAAACTAACGGCAACTTCAGCTTTAAATTCACATAGTAGGTAGCACTAATGTTCGTTCTCTTTTGCCTTGAAACTTGAATAAATCCAGTAGATTGCCTAGAAATTGTCCTAACATATCATAACAATTCAATACTAACCTGAATAAGATTAAAGCATGAAACCATCTTTATCCAGATCAAAAGTGTCAGATATTTTTTTCCCCTATTAAAGGTATCTCAATTCAATTGCTCCAAGATGCGATCAAAAAGTCAAAGGAGACTCGTTTCTAGTCTGATGGATGGATGTTCTCTCAAATCATGGCAGAAAGCTGCTACCAATCTTTTTGTGACAAAAAAATTGGTAAATTTTGCACTTCTCTGCTTTGATTCAGAATCATAACACTTACACATGAAAGATGGAAAGAGATTCTAATGCTAGATCTTAATGACTCTGGTTACCTTTTTCTCGCGGCTCTATCTCAAGGTTTTGTGAACTCAATAGTTTTTTTTTTGGTTGGTTATAAGAGAATTACATTGAAAGATAATACGGCCTTATGGCGTTACAGATAAAGGTCTAAAAGGCAAACATAGCCTCATGACAGAAAGACTGCAAGAAATAATCCAAAACAAGCGGTAAAATACTACAACCCACTACAAACATATAGTGCAGTCCATCATCTCTAACCATCCATAGCTACTCAGGTTGCACGTACCCAATCTTGGCAGATGGGTATGCGAGCCTGACAGGCAAAAAGAGCTAATGATCGTGCTTCATTCAAGATGCGTGGGCTGGCGCCAGAAATACTATAATGATGGAATTGTTTTAGAAGATGGCACAGATCATATATAGATTATAAGTGCCACCGTATCCAGATGTCATCAGACCCCGACATCTGTTGTAAGAGGAAATGAGATGGAGTTAGAACATGAATATGAAAAAAATGATGTTTCAAAGCCCAATGCGATGTAAGCAGCAGGCAATGTGACAGAGCAGTATAAAAATCAGACGAGGACGTATAAAAGGCCGCCGTTCCACAACGGCTATTATTTGTATAACATACTAAACCAACACCAGCACGTAGACGTTGCTTATCAAAACAGGCATGGATGACCATTGTAACTGTGGTGGGTTCTATGCATGGACATGGGGTTTGGCTAGTATGTAAAGGAATTGGCCCTGTGGGTGTAAGCAAACTAGTAGCCCTACTGTTTGGAGAGCAGTTAGGTTGCAGAAGATTACGAGGTAAGAAGGGTAAACTGTGAGAGTAAATGGAGATGTTGTTAGTTAAAAGACAAATATGGCGTATCACAGCCACAGGGTGAAAGGGAATATTCTTAAAAATAGAGTTATTTCTATGGTTCGAGATGGACCAGATGGTGGTGAAAACGAATATGACGGTGCGCGAGGTGTAGGAGGGGTAAGAAAGCGGGTTGAGCCATGCGATGAGCCATTCTTTGAAAGGTTTATTATTATCAGTGGTCTTGATACCAATGGGTATACCAAACCAAACTGGTCTAATCATGGGGCAGTTGAGGAAGGCATGGTTTGAGTCTTCAGGAAGAGTATGGCAGAGGGGACAAAGGTTAGAAGGGATGATCTGACACTGATAGAGATTGGTAGCAAGAGGTAAACGGTCCCATAAGATCGGCCAGATCAAGAAATTAAACTTGAGTAGTAAGTTTAGGCTCCACAACTTCCTCCATGTGTCTTGTGGATAATTTGAAGGTTTCGAAGGAGGTTTAAGTTGTCAAGAAAAAGTGAAATCTTGATCACGGTACAACATTAGATAGGCCGATGCAACAGTGAAGTTTCCATCCTTGGTGTATCCCCAAACTTATTGATCTTTGAAGTCATTTGAAGCTACGTGGATGGCCTTTATTTTGTGTCCGACATTCGCCGCAAACCACTGATCAATCTTTTTAGTATCCCACTCACCATTATGAATAAGATCGTTGACTAGATAAGACTGGTTGCTGGTTGTATGTGAGTAGGGAGAAAGAAGCCAATTCTCATCTGGTACCCACCAGTCATTCCATATATTGATGTTCCTACCATTTCCCACCTGCCATTGTATGCCTCTTTGGAGGGTTTGTCGTCCAAGAATGATGCTTTGCCATGCCCTGGAGAAGTTTCCAGTAGCAAGGGAGTGGAAGAAGTCTTGTTGTACACAATACTTACCTTGGAATACTTGGGCGAGAATGGAGTCGGGGGAGACCCAAATATGCCAAGCAATCTTTGTAAGTAACGCAATATTCATGAGTCTTGTGGATTTAAAAGCTAGGCCCCCATTTTCACGAGGCCCACATAAGGCGTGCCAGTTGATCCAATGAATGCCCCGAGAGTGATCATTACTAGACCACCAGAAGTTACTAGACAATGTATCAATCTGTTGGCAAACCTGTATTGGGAAGATACGTACCTGCATATGGTAGATGAGCAATGAATTTAACATTGACTTGATAAGGGTAGCTCTGCCAGCTTTATTTAGAAGAACTCCCTTCCAGGTAGCACACCGAGCCCTGATGCGGTTAACAAGTTCCCGAAAAAAGGTTGTCTTGTGAGTAAGAAGATCTAAAGTTCCGCCCAAATATTTTCCAAATTCACCAGTAACTGTGAAGCCCAGTTTCCACCGAATAAAGACATGAGTAGATAAAGAGGTATTGGGGCTCAGAGTAATAGAGGATTTTGTAAAGTTAATTAGCTGGCCCGAGTCCTGACACCAGTGCTGTAAAATCTGTTTAATTGATAATATAGCCTGCTTGCTTATTTTGGTGAAGATCAAAGCATCATCAGCAAAGAAGAGGTGATTGATCGCTGGGCTCCGTTTCCCGGCTTTAATACCATGGACAAGTTTTGAATTTTGAGCATGTGGTAGCGCAGAGGAGAGAGCTTCTGCACAGAGTATAAACAGGTATGTGGATATAGGGTCCTTTTGACGGAGGCTGCACCTCGGCACAAAGCGTGGTGACGGGGATCCATTGACTAGGATTCATAGGAGACCGTAGAAACACATCACATAATGAGCTGTATAAGGTGTGAAGGAAAGTTCATCTTCCGTAGGACGGCCTCGAGAAATTTCCAACTAACCCTATCACAGGCTTTGCTCATATCTATTTTGATGACTTCTAATCCATCTTTGGCCTTTTTCATGCCCCGAATTTTATGAGTCAGATCCTGAGCAGTAAGAATGTTATCCACAATATTGCGAATTGCAACAAAAGCATTCTGGTTCGGGGAGATAAGATCATTCAATCTGTTGGATATTGGCTTCGAGATAACCTTGTATATGGTATTACAGAGGCTGATGGGCCGAAAATCACTAGGGGTACGAGGTTCTTTGCACTTTGGGATAAGTACTATGATAGGAGGAAGGAAAGAACAGCGGCAGTAATCGGACGTTCCATAAACTTCCAGCACTGTTGATATACAATGGCCGGAATACCATCCGGCCCTGGGGCTTTAAGGGGTTAGCGAACTCAATAGTTAAATTTGATATTTCATCTGCGAAATTGAATACTCATAACGGCAAATTGGAACCTATATGCACTACGTTTTACCTACATTACGATATAGCAGGAGAGTAGATATTCTTCCAGGTTTTAAAAGCTGCCCGTCTTTGATTTTCCCAAATCGTAGTATCTATCAGGAGGTCCATTGGGCGTGCATTTGATCAATCTGTTAGAAGTCTCAAAAAACCACAATGGCAACTGAAAGGGCAGCAACTTATGACTTCAAAAATTGATTACACTGTCATGAAGGACTCAAAAAGAAAAAAAAAAGGTATAAATAGCATATTTTAATGTGGTTGTACAAAAATTCTCGCTTAAGACCAAAAGGATAGGAAAGAAGGATTTGTCAAAGCCTCGTACCATTTATGGAGATCCCACGTGAACGTCAGATCTACTTTGGAGGACTAATCCCATACATGCACAGACCTAAGCAGCAACTACCTCATGGGAACGTCTAGATTCTAGCCAAGACTTGGTTGCAACCTTTGTTGTCAAAAACCAGCCAACCCTGTCAGGAGCCTCATGGAATGGAGCATTCAGTTCCTTTAGATGCGACTCATACGTGTAACGCAGTCAGCGCTGCCCCGAGAGAGAGAGAGACTCTTCAAATGTAAAGACCACTGTATTGGAGATTTAGATTGTATATATATCTGTGTATATTTCAAGCGTGAGTCCCAGGTCTAACAACTCACAAGCTCTCTCCAATACATTGAGGTTGATACACAGATCAATTAAGCAATTGCAATACGCTTTTCTAACATCAGCACCAATAGAATCGAGAAGCCCACCAGCTTCCCCTTTAAAGATATCTCCTTCAATGTTAGTCTCCTCAACAAGGAGTTTGACCACAGAACCAAGCTTTGGATTAGCCTTCTCAATGCAACCTGTCAACTTAACAAGTTCTTCCTTTGGAGTTTGGGTCATCACATTCAGAAGACAGCCGCATGACCGCTCATCCGGAGTTATTCCTAGCTCCAGAATTCGATTAAATGTCCTCACTACATCATCTGTACGGTTGGCTTTCCCATAGCATTGGATGAGTGAGGTTGGTACATATATTAGGCTCAAACCCGCATCTAACATCTCATTCAACTTTACCTCCGCCTCTGAAACTTTGCCACTGCAGGAATAGAACGTAATTAAGGAAGAAAACGTCCAACTGTCGGGCTCGCAGTTCTCAGAACTCTTCATCTATATCTATATCTATATATCTATATCTATATCTATACATACATACATACATATACATATACATATATATATATATATATAAGCACGCATGAGCTTAAATGACTAATCTTTTCTTTCCTTAAGGTACCCTTTTCTAATTGATATTTTCATAAAAGATTAAGGGTGAGTAAGGATTTTTTTTGACTTATAACATTTCTTTCCCATTAAATACCCTTTCTAAATTAGAGTTTTATTTAAAAATAAGGGTGTTTTGGACTTCTCATAAGATATCAAGCATGTTTCCTTAAAATACCATTGTTGGAATACATGTTTTTGTTAGAGTTAAGGATTGTTTTGACTTTTGATTAAAACTTTTCTTTTCATTAAATACATATTTTTAATAAGTGTTTAATAAAATAAGGGTTCTTTTTACTTTTCATATAATATCAAGTCTCTAATATAATATACCTAAGCTAAATTCAATATTTTGTCAGAAATTCAATCCTTTTTAATTTTGTATTTCATGTCTATGTTAATGTGTTTGATACATATTTGAATTATTCTGCATGTATATAGATTTCAATACAAACATATTAGTACATTGAAACTGTCGTAAACCTAAAATTTGATTCTAGATTTTTAATACAGACATATTGATATAAGGGAGGTATCATAAAACTAGAGGTTTTTATGATTTTCTAAATACATATGTAATCTTGACTGGGGTTAAATGGCTAATTCTTTTATTTATTTATTTTCCTTAAGATACCCTTTTTAAACTGAAATCTTCACTTAAAACTTTTTTTCCAATCAAATACTCATTTTGTATTAGATCGTTGTTAAAAAAATAAGAGTGTATTTGACTTCTCTTATGACATCAAGTGTCTTTCCTTAGAATATCTTATAGGAATATATGTTTTAGTTAAAGTTAAGGGTTCTTTTGTCTTTTAGAAAAAAAAAACTTATGGAAACCTATAAAACCACCCTTGAACTCCTGCGTATTTTTTTATTACCAAAAAAATTTCTATCAAAACCTACTGCTTCTATTCACGTTAAAGCTAAACTACCTCAAGCTATTTACGATTAATAAAAACAACTTGCAGAGAACAATGTTTTCTAGAACTAGATTTAAGATTTTATCAGAAACTTAATCCTTTTTAAATTTTGTATTTCAGATTTGTGTGTTGATGTGTATGCTACAAATTTTAATTATTGTGCATGTATATATATTTCAATGTAAACATTTTCGTACATTGAAACTATCATAAAACTAAAGTTTAATTCTAGATTTCAATTGCAGACATATTAGTGTAAGAAAACTATAGTAAAACTAGAGTTTCTTTAGAAAATTTTAAATGCATAAGAATTGATTTTATCATACAATTTTGTTCCTAATTATAATTTGATTTCGTGGTAAGTACATAATCCTGTATTCATATTAGAGTTATTGGAATACCTTTATTTCATGACATCATATTCTTCATGCGGTTATTATCTTTCTATGATGCATTGTATCCCGATGTATCATATATTTACATGATAACATGTTTTATATGGCTATTGTCTTCACATATTTCACTCTTATAAAGTGATAGGATTAGATGAACCCCAATTTATTTCAGCTCAAATGATTAATAACTTTTTTTAACTTGAAAACTCTCAAGTTTTTATATGCAAGGGGTTAAACAACTAAATATTCTTTTTAAGTTAAAAAGTTTTCTAAATATTTTGACTTTTTAGAAGGTGAGGATAAATTACTACTATTTTGGCTAACTTTAAATATTTTGACACTAAAGAGGTTCATTAATGCATCTTTTAGTGACATAAGACTATTAATATAATCAGAACGGGTAAGGATCTCGCCCCCAGCGTACAAAATAATCTCAAGCGATTACAATGGCTACAAAACTTTCCATTGAAAATACCCTTTTAGAAATAACAGGTTTACTAAACTTAAGTGTATTTTTACTTTTAAAAAGGTGAGTCTAAACTACAATATTTTTTGTTAATCATAAACAATTTGCTGCTAAAAGAGGTTACAAGTTCACTAATGCATCTTTAATTGACAAAAATGTGGGAGTGGATCTAAGTCTATGTTCACCTTTAAAGAAAACCTTATCAAAACATAATCTTAAAACTTATCAACATCAAAATCGATAAAATGAGCAAAAAATTTAATTTGAAAACTGATCAATTTTTTTAGGACAGTTCAAAAAAATCAAATTTTTTTTAGATTGAGGGAGTTATAGAATAGATCATTACCAAAAGCAAATAAATTACAGGAGATATTTTGACCCCCAATAATCATCGCTACAAGAAATGGTCATAACTGGGTAGAAAAGGAAAATGATAGGTAATGAATGATACTGAAAATCATAAGTGATGATATTTTGAACTTTAGTAGTGATGCTTGCAGGAAAAAGTGTCAAAACTCTAAAAGTGAATGATAGAAAAACTTTGGAAAGATTATTGAAAGTTAGGGCTACTAAATTTGTTGCTTAAGCAGTTCAATTTCTATACGTGTCGTGATAGATCTCTTGAGCTTGATTGATTCTTGATTTTAAAGATGCAAGATTTAAGCTTCTAACCCATTTCATCTTACAAACGTTGTTATACATTTATTAATAATAACTTTTTCATGTTAGGCACTTTATTTTCGACAATCCTTTTCAGGTTGATTATTGAACTTTCGTAATATAACTTAATTATAATTCAAAGTTTTTCTCAATTTCACTTGGTAGACATATATATGCCATAGAAAAACTTTGGAAAGATTATTGAAAGTTAGGGCTACTAAATTTGTTGCTTAAGCAGTTCAATTTCTATACGTGTCGTGATAGATCTCTTGAGCTTGATTTTAAAGATACAAGATTTAAGCTTATAACCCATTTCATCTTACAAACATTGTTATACATTTATTAATAATAACTTTTTCATGTTAGGCACTTTATTTTCGACAATCCTTTTCAGGTTGATTATTGAACTTTCGTAATATAACTTAATTATAATTCAAAGTTTTTCTCAATTTCACTTGGTAGACATATATATGCCATCAAAACATAATATAAGACAGTAGACAACGCCAATATAAACACTTGATATTAATTATCTCAAAAAAAATTCTTCACTTTTATCAATGTACAATCAAAGTTGCAGTGTTTCGTGAGAGTTAGATATTTGTGGGAGATGTTTGAGACTAATTGCAATGTCAGTTTACCTTGGATAACAAGATATAATATGGAACAGTCAGAATTCTATTCAGCGGCAATTTGATGTGACGAAAAGAATAAGTATGATAAATAGTGAAAAATATTGGTGATAATTGGCGTGAAAAATTCGGATTTGAAAGTAAGACTGTGTTTTGGATAATGAGCTTTTCATATTTAATTAGTAGTTAACAACTGATTTGTTATTATCGTTTAATTATAATAGTCGTATTAATTAATTTTAATTATTTTATAATCAAGATTTAGAATATTCTTATTTCAAATCACTATATATCGTGCAAAGCACGTGATCCTTACTAGTATCCTCAAATATGTCAATAGCTTCATCAATAAAGCCCACATCCACACACATAGCCAAAAGAGTATTGTAGAGGACGACATTCAACTCCATCCATCCCCTTCTCCTTCATCTCTCTATACACACTAATAGCATCTTCGCCGTAGCGAGCCTTACCATAGGCCCGAAGGAGTGCCGCATAGGTCACCCAAACCGGCGTAAACCCATTGTCCAACATCTCCTTATAGATAGTCTTGACCTGCCAAGGCCTCTTGGCTCTCCCCATAGCATCTAACAAGGTGTTGTACAACACCAAATTTGGTTTAACACCAAGCGCCTTCGTCTCCTCGAACACATTCAAGCACCCGTCGACATACAATTCTGCAATTTTTGATCTCCAAGAAATAGTGAAAAAAAAAAAAATCCATAAGCCAGAATATTTGCCTTACAAAGGTTCAGGAAAAAAAAAAACCTAACCCGTCCTAAGCTCCTCATTGTGAGGGTTTTATTTTATGTTTTTAGTATGAATTGTCATAGATTATATTGATTCAGATCCCGTCAATGCGATGCATTGTGATGAATTTGGTGAAGATGGTGGAGTTGCCGGTGGCAACCAAGGGCATTAGATATGTCGCAGCTAATTGGTTTGATTGCATCAATGGCCCGAGAAGAGCTCAAACCCTCTTTCTTCGGTTATTTATTCAAGAATCAGAGGTCCTTCATTGGTTGACGTGCCAAAAAAGGTAGCGTTTGGTGACTCGGATGTCACTCGGTGAGTCATCGGCTCTAATGTCAATAAATTAAACAATTGGCTATTTTGTTGGGTTTCGTTAGTTAGTGTGGCTGGGGATAGCATTGGAAGCGTCTTTCTAGTTTGGATTTTGACAATTAGTACAAAAACTTCTTATTGTAGAATGGCTCTTGTACGTCTCTAAGTGAATCGGAAATCAGCACGGTGTTTAACCTGGTCACACAGCTTCTGGTACAGGATTTTTGGGTTTCTCGGGCTCTTTGGGGGCTTTAGGCTTTTCGGTCTCTTTAGGCTTCAAAGGTTCCTTGATGCCAAAAATTGACACCACGAGAAATATCTCAGTGCACAAGACACATTAAACGAACGTCGATACATGTTTTTAAAGTATGTTATTGTTACGTAGGTGACAAGATATTGATTTATACATGTACTTTCTCTGGCTCTTTAAACATTGGCCTTGTCTCTAACATAATAATTTTGAAAACGCCATCTCATTTAAAGGGACATAGGAAGCATAACCTTTACGATAGGAGACTTACAAGGAAATTTACAAAGGATTTTCTTGATCTTCTTGTAGCTGCAAGAGCACTCAAGGTCAACCTTCAAAACCATGGTGGTAACCTGTTTGAGGGGGTGACAAAAAAATTGAATACAAAATGATAAGAGGAAAAGAAACACACCTCATGATCGTATACATATGAAAATTTTGAATTTTGCAAAAGAAGCCAACCAAAGAATGAAATTCTTGGAAAAACATAAATTAGGTTGAGAACAAGTGTACCTCCTCAGCCATAAGGGTGAATTGAGATTGATCAGATCGGGAACCACAGATGAATGAGCATAGGTTACTGCCGTTGATATGTACACTGAGAATGACTGTGTGCGCGCATGCTAGCGTGATGTAAAGAAAATCTTATTATAGAGACTGGTCAACTAAAAGAAATTATGAGACCTAGTTCAGTACAGACATGGGAAACCAAGGACCAAGGTTGAAATTCATGCGATCATCAAGATTTTCCCTTATAAGAGGGAGGCCAGTGACTGCTGACCCAGAATACTTGCATGTGCTAGCTTTGATCGAGCCATCTCACCTTCCTCAATTTTGTTCAAGCAAAATGCCTAGTTGTGCTCAATTAGTTGGCCACTACGTGAAATGGTCAATAATATCACCCAACTTCTTCTTTTCATATGTTCACAAGAAAACAAAGAGGAGCCTCAATTATACAAGAAATGATCATGTGTTTGCTTCTGGTATATTGTTCTTAGCAAGCCCTGAATATAAGAGACAACCAAATTTAATGTTGTTTCTTAGCAAGCTTGTGCAAAAGATTTTTCTTTTGTTGCAGGCATTCGCTTATAAATCTGATGCAAATCATTGCAACCCATTTTAGGTATTAAAGTTGATACCGTATATTTTCAAGACGTTGTACCTACAAAAGATTCGACGGTCTTGTTATCTAGACAAAAAATGCTTTGTTTCTTTTCTCGCTAGCGCTGTTGCCCCTAGGTAGGACACTTATAAGACTTGTAAGGAGAAGTGGCGTCTATTATTATGATGTGAAAATATTTCAAACCACGTTAGGATCTACTAAGGTTGGTTTAAATTTACACTTAACGTTCTGAAAAAAGTGCAATTGAAAAACCTCTCAAGAGTCGAGACAAAACAAGATTTCTAGGCCGAGGTAATGAAAATTTATATCACATCATGGGAACCGTTTGTAAATGTTAGTTACGGTGGCCAAACTTGAAAAAAGGTTGGATCAACTTTAATGTCAAAGCATAAATAGTTTTATCAAAGCAGTGTACCATTTTAATAGTAGTTGGTACAACCAGCACAAATAACATCACTTAATTGATCTAAGTATCATTGTAGGTGATCTTGTTAGTACAACACCTAACCATAGCCCATAAATACTTATATATACTTATATACATATATGGGGGCTGATCCCTATCTAATAATGAAGTATTTCTCCAACTGTCATCCAGTCGTCCATGTGTGATCGTGGACGCTGCTATCCTGGTTGGAGGAATCTTTCTACTATCCCCTATATAGCGACAATCAATCGTCTCTAAATGTTTCTCGTTACTTTTATTTAATGACGCTAAAAAAATATTACTAATAATTGTCGTTGAAAGTATTAGAAGAAAAGTCACTATAAATATTTTGCGACTGTTAATTGTCACTATACACGGGGTTGTAATAAGATTCCTACAACTCAGGCATGAGCCAAAGTTTGTTCTTTTTTTAATTATAAGCACTACAAGAAAAGACGTCTTTTGCGACGGAATAGATTATGTCGCTAAAAGGAGTTTTACCGACGGAAACCTCCGTCAGTAAAACTCCGTCGTAAAATATTATTTAAGCGACGGATTATTCCGTCGGTAAAAGTAGACCTTCACCGACGGACTATTTAACTTTCAGATCTGGTTTTCTCTCTCACTGCTTCTCTCTTCGAAAATCCCATAACCTCCCAAAACCATTTCCGGCGACTGTGCCACCGCCGTTCTCACATCCTGCCCCACCTTCGGCACCACCGAAAGCCTCGACACCAGCGGTGACCTCCCTCGACACCGGTGGTGACTTCCCTCGACCCCAGCGGTGACCTCCCTCGACAATGGCGATGACTTCCCTCGACGCCGGCGGTGACTTCCCTAGACGCCGGCGGTGACCTCCCTCGACACCGGCGACTCCCATCAGGTATTTTTTTTTTTTTTAGTGTTTAATATCACTACCCATTGGTTCTTGCAAAAAATTAGCGTGGCATCAAAAATTTGAAGTGGACAACAAAATTGGAATTGCTAGTTCTTGGTGGTAGTAGGACAAGTTTTCGTATAAAGTTGAGTACATCAACAATTGTTTAGACAAGAGTTCTATAATTATTGGATAGTTGGAGATCACTGGTCTAAAATCATATAAGAGCGTTAGATATATTATAAAATGATTTTTAGTCTTATTAAATTCCTTCTCTTATTTCATCAGCTCACTTGATTCAATAATTTTAATGTTATGAATTAAGGTTTGGAGTCGGAGGAGGACCCTTTTAGCTCTCACTTGCTTGACATGCTCCGTAGTTTCGCAAAAGGGTCAGGAGGGCGGTATAGCAAATATCCGTGGCATATGCTCGAATAGAACCATCCTCACAGCTCTTTTTTAATTAAATTCTGTTTTAAAAAAAGGTAAATTACAAGGGAGGTGGGTTAATGATCCCTAGGGAAGAAAAACCTCCTTTTCTAGTTTACTTGAATAGGAAAAAAAGACTTAATAGATTACTCTCTTTAGTCTTGCACCCAGAATTAGGCAGAAAGAATACATTGTACATTCTTTTTCCAACCAACCAAAGAAAGGCTACCGTTCCTTTCCATTTTCATGCGGATAATTAGGATGCCCTACTCTCGGCTGTACAACACATCTGCTGTAGTGAAAAAAATCATTGAATGTATTGTAGCGATGTAAGATTGTTACTACAGATAGTAACAACAACGATAAAACACTTTTAATACCCTAAATTGAAGCGCAGGACTACTTTCCCTGCAATAGCGAAATCAACCGAACCCTAAATTGAATCAATAGAACCCCCTAATTGAACCCTAAATTGAAGTAATTGAACTCTAATTAAATCCTAATTAAACCCTAAATTGAATGCCCTAATCGAATTGAACCCTAACCCGAAATTCAATACCTTAATCCAACTGAAACCTAAATTGAACTAATTGAACCCTAAATTGAATGCCCCAAATCAACCGAACCCTAAATTGAATCAATGGAACCCCCTAATTGAACCCTAAATTGATGTAATTGAACTCTAATTAAACCCTAAATTGAATGCCCTAACCGCCCTAATCGAACCGAACCCTAAATTAAACTAATTGAACCCTAAATTGAATGCCTAATACAATCAAACCCTAAATTGAAATAATTCAAGTGCATCGGATATGCGTATTTTGAACAATTTTTTCCCATTTGAACATTGATAATTTGTTTGATAATTTTAGGTTGTTAATTGTGCATTTGAGAATTGTGATTATTGATCTGTGATTTTAGATTGTTAATTGATGATTTTAGGTTATTAGCTGTGCATTTGAAGTAATTGCGATTATTAATTGATGATTTTAGGTTGTTAATTGATGATTTTAGATTGTTAATTGTGCATTGAGCATTTGAGATATTGAGATTATTGACGGAGGATGGGACCCAATTGGATTGAATGTGTGATTTTTGTTAATTTTTATTGCATTGAGCCTTTTAGAATTGAGCATTGAGATTGTTGGCGGAGGATGGGATCCATTTGGACTGAGATACGTGTTAGTTAGCGCAGACACGGACACCACGTCTGATCGACGGTATCCGACATTTAAAACACAAATTAACGTATGCCGATGTGTCTGGAGGTGCATGTCGGTGGGCGTCGGACACGTGTCCGGAGGCATCGGACACGTGTCCAGAGGTGTTGGACATGTGTCGGTATGTGTCGGACACTTGTCCGGAGGTGTCAGACACGTATCGGACACCATATCGACACCCTCTATGAGGTGTCGGAATTAAGCTTGTTGACGGAGGATGAGACCCAATTGGATTGAGATACTTGTTAGCTAGCACAGACACGGACACCACGTCTCATCGACGGTGTCCGACATTTAAAAAACAAATTAACGTCTGCCGATGTGTCTGGAGGTGCGTGTCGGTGGGCGTCGGACACGTGTCGGTATGTGTCGCACACGTGTCCAGAAGTGTCAGACACGTATCGGACACCATATCGACAACCTCTATGAGGTGTCAGAATTGAGGTTGTTGACGGAGGATGGGACCCAATTGGATTGAGATACTTGTTAGCTAGCGCAGACACGGACACCACGTCTGATCGACGGTGTCCGACATTTAAAAAATAAATTAACGTATGCCGATGTGTCTGGAGGTGCGTCTCGGTGGGCGTCGGACACTTGTCCGGAGGCATTGGACACGTGTCCAGAGGCGTCAGACACGTGTCGATAGGTGTCGGACACGTGTCTGGAAGTGTCAGACACGTATCGTACACGATATCGACACCCTCTATGAGGTGTTGATATATATATATATATATATATATATATATATATATATATATATATATATAGTGCCGATGATGATTTATGCCAAATTATTGTTTTTAACGTGTTAATGTCTTTGTAATTTATCCATATGAAGCCAGATATGGATAGGATACGGGGTATTCGTGGCCGGGCTAGACGCCGAGCTGCTTCCTCCTCAGTGGGTCCCATCTCGCCATTGCCTACTGATGACAAGGCACAGAGTGATTGCAGACAGCAGATGGGACCCCAGCCCCAGCTCCAGCTCCAGCCCCAGCCATTGCCCCAGCCCCAACCGTCGCCCCAGCCCGACGCAGATTCATCCCACACGCGCGTGCATTCTCCATCTTCTGTGGGTTCTACCTCAGGTATAGTTGATAACGGTGTTTAGTACATTTTTGCTAGCCTTATATTTAAAGTATATTTGAACTGTATTAATGTCTGTGTTTTGTAGGATCTCGACGAGGCCGTGGTCTGACACGCGGGGTACGCATCGACCCCCAGCGTAAACAGAGAGTTACGCTCACGCATGAGGGCCTGTAAGTACTAAAAATATCACCTCATGCCTTATATTTAAAATTTTGGGGTGTTAATTTATATTTGAACTGTATTAATTTATTTATTTACTTCTTTGGCAGGATCCTGGAGAATCTGGCGAGGACGAAGATCGGCGTTCTTGTGAAGGGCCGATTCTTCGAGCCACGCCTGTACTGGAAGGACTGGGATGCCGCTGCGAGGGAGGCCCTATGGGAGGAGTGGCTGGTACGGTGAAGTATTTTTTTCAGCGTTAGTAAATGTTTAATTACAGTTTGTTTTCTGGTCATAATTTGTGTTATTGAATGCCTTACAGGAGGGGTTTACGTTTGACACGCCTCAGCAGCAGGCACTGGGGCAGCAGGCCTTCTTTGCCTACATCGGCAAGAATTACCGCCGATGGCTCCACGACGCACGGGACCGGGCAAAGAAGCTGCTGCCCGAGGGTGCCCCGATGACGGAGATGACGAGATATCCCCCACATTGGATATCTCACCGTGTATGGGGGGAGATGATAGATCGGTGGGCTGCGGATCCAGGCTGGGACGCCAAGAGTAAGAGCGGGGCCGAGAACAGACAGAACAGAGATCCGACGCACACGGGGGGGGGGGGGTCGGTGCCACACGACATCGTCCGACACATGAACGCGGTCGAGCACCTGGATCTGGAGGAGGATGAGGTCATAGCTCTGACCTATAGTCAGACGCACGTGCGGAAGAAGGACAAGGACGAGGCGCACCGGGCGGGCGACTATATTTCAGATATTGCCTGGCGGATCGATGTGAGTCAATTTATTTAAGTTGTTAATGTTTTGTCTTTCTATCCTCAATGTCCGTTTCGTTAATTAATGCCCTAACATATCGTTAAACCACTGTTTTTGCAGGCCTCGTATGAACAGCTAAGGGGGTCCGAGCAGCAGTCCGGACAGCCATCAGCGTCCACTAGTACGGCTGCGAGTACTGGGGGGTTGAAGCGATGGCTGGATACGCCGGAGGTCGTGAATCGGCCGAAAGGCCGCATACGCGGCCTGCCTAGCACAACTGCTCATGCCGTGATAGGAACGTCCTCACCCCTGCTGCCCTTCCACAGACACCGGCTCCTCAGCGTCAGTTGGACGAGGCGGAGATCCAGCGCATTGCTACAGTGATGGTGAGGATGATCAGGGAGCACGGCACTGCTGGACATGCGAGCCGGCCCCGGATCAGCAAGATCCAGATCTAGGGCTCGGCAACCCCTGATGAGCCCCTTCCCATGCCTGTTCCTAGCTTCCCCCCCCCCCCGCCCCCCAAGCCCGGCTTGTACTCTTCTCCCCTCCCCTAACCGGCTGTATCCGGTTCCCGGCTTGTACATATGAGTCTTTTTTATAATAAACATTTTTTATAATTGATTATATATATTTCTTTCTGTATTGATTATTGTGCGTTGTTGTTGAGAAATGAAAATTGTATTACAGGTCTGGGTAATTGAAAAATAAAAAAAAAATTCAAAAAAAAATTGACTTTTGGCGAAGGATTAATTCCGTCGCTAAAAGTGGTCCTACTATCAGTTAATTAGCGACGGAATATTCTGTCGCTAATTTGACAAAAAAGAAAATAAATTAAAATACTAAAAATATAATTAGCGACGGAATATCCGTCGCTAATTAAAAATAAATCCGTCGCCAAAAATTACATATTTAGCGACGGATTTCAAAATTCCGTCGCTAAACTATTAGTGACGGGCTTTTATACGAGGGACTTTTAGCGACGGTGAATCCGTCGCTAATTGTTTTAGCGACGGAATATAGGCTTTTAGCGACGGATTTCCCCGTCGCTAAAAGCCTTTTTTCTTGTAGTGAATCCCCAGTCTCTTTTCTTTAATTTAAGCTATTCGTTTGGGTATTTGAAACTGTGGTTTTGGGTGTATTTTAGAGGAGTATTAATATATGAGTGCTACGGTTTGTGTGTGTATTGTGTGTGTTTCGTTGGGAGAGACGTGGGTGTGTTTGAGAAGAAGGTTGTTGTAGAGTAGCATAAGAATGGGTTAGGTATTGTTAATATCTCTTTCATTACTAACCCGATTGATGTGTTTTTAAACTTTCTGAAAACCTTATCGTGTTCATTTCAAATTTTAAGCAATAAGTTTTCTTAAATCTTGAATTTTCATATTGAAAAATGACATTAAAATCAGTTCACTGTAGAAGTCTAAAATTTTTCGATTTTTGGTGGCCAGTTCGAGTTATCATAGAAAATTTATTAATCATTGATTTTTTTTGTGATTTTTAAATTTATAGAAACTTCAAAAAGTCTTATTTAACTTTGTAGTTTTGAGCTTTCTAAGATTCGTAATATTTCTAAGATTCGTAGTATTTCATCTATGACAGTTTATTAAGAGTATGATTAATGATTTAACTACTCTGATGATTAATGATTTAACTACTCTGATTACAGTTTAATAACAAAGTAACTTGGTCACCGTTTTTGAGAGGTGGTACGTACACCATCAGAAGCAAGTGAATAAAATCGAAACTCCTTTATTCTATAATTTTTTTGTATAAAACAAACTTTGATTGCTACCTGGGTTGTAGGAATCTTCCTCCAACTCCGTATACAATGATAACTAATAATCGCTAAATAATTCTAGTGGTTTTACTGCCAACACTTTCAACGACGATTCTTAACGGCTTTTATTTTAGCGTCACTAAATAAAAGTCATTGAAAATATATAGCGACCATTAATTGTCGCTATATAAGGAGTAGAAGTAGATTCTTTCGACCTGAGTAGGAGCCAATTTTTTTTTCTTTTGTATGAACAACATAGGAGATGTAATGATCGAATGATATGGGCCTTGGTGATTGAAGTACTCATGGTTTGTTTCTAGTGTAGGAATGTAAGGTATTTCGGCAAAAATGATGTGCCGCAAAAACAGGTTTTGTACTCATTTTCTTTCCCCTCAACTTAAACATGATATTTATAGCCTCAGAATGACTGTTATTTCTTCCATTTGCAATTAGAAACTTTGGATGCTTTGTAAAGTTTGATCCTTGAAGCACTTAGAATAAAAAAGTAGAACACCATCTTTGAATATCATCTTCAAAATAACATAATATTTTTCTGAATAGCATCTTCTACTTGTTTACCGAATTCTATAATACTTGTAATTTAACTTCCAACTTCATCTGACAAGACTTTTACACACATGCTAGGACGAAAAAAAGAAAAAAAAAGTTAAATTTAGTCAAGTCATTATCAAAAATTTATCTTGGCCACATACATTGGAGAGAGGGAGAGAGGGAGAGGGGGAGAGAGAGAGAGAGAGAGATTTGTGGATAAAAGATAAGACCTTGTGAAATTCCACAATCATAAACTTTGGCCACTTAGGTATAGATAGGCCTGGCAAAATTTTGCCCGTACCCGCAGTTTGATCCGTACCCAATTAAAAACCCCGGGTACGGGTACAAATATGTGCTACTCGTGGAAATTAGACCCGTACCCGAACCGGAACCGTATTTTACAGGTCGGGTACGGGTTACCCGTTTTACCCGAATTTTCATACTATATATATATATATATATATATATATATATATATATATATATATCCTCTTTGTGCCCTAATCCCTTAACCCTCTCTCATTTCTCATATGGTCTCTCTTCATATTTCTATTCTTCTATGCCGCCGCCCCAGCCACATCTCCATTTCTGTGCCACCACCCAATCATTCTCTGCCGCAACCGCCCCTTTCTCTCTTTCCTCAGTCCCTCACTAATCAGTAATCACACATTCATACTCGAGATCGACCGCCGACCGTGAGCCCCCTCACCGAGATCTACCTCTGACAGCCTAGGCATTGGCCTTCTTGGGCCCCTCACGTTACCGCCGATCGCCGACCCCGACCTTCCTACTCTGCTGCCACCGCGCACTTCCTGCTCTTCAGCTACTACAAGAAAAGGTAGATTTAGCGACGGATTTTTAACGACGGAATGTATTCCGTCGCTAAAAGGTCTTTCAGCGACGGGAAACGCCGTCGGTAAAAATCCGTTGGTTGAAACCATTTACGCGACGGAATATGGCCGTCGCTAAAAAGTCCGTCGGTGAAAATGGACTATTACCGACGGACTTTTCCCATCGATAAAAGTCTTTACAAGTTCAGATCTGATCTCTTTCTTTTCTTTCTCTCGTTTCTCTCTCTCTTAATTAAAAACTTTCACCGGCGGCGGCAACCCACATCTGGCAAGCCCCTCTACGGCAACCCACATCCGGCACCTCTCCGGCGACACCCTCGTATTCCCCCCGACGCCGCGCCACCTCCGGCGACGTAGTTTGCAACTCCAGCCGGATCTAGCATAGGCAATTTCTGGAATCGAGCTCCGGCCAACTCCGGTAAGTCTCTATTGCTCCGTGCTGTGTTTTCGATAGCGAGTGGATTTACTCTCGATTTGTTCTGCCACTGCGAATTTTGCATCTGGTTGTCATTGTCTCGTCACTTGTGTTTATATGTTTGTTTTTGTATCTCGTGAATCTATATTAGGTTAGTCATGTGATGCCATGGCTCTTTTTCTTACGTTGTTAGACCCAAGCATCTGAGGCTGATTAGGTCTCCAAAATCCCTAGGCAACTCTTTTAGCTCCCAGCATCCCTCTAATTGTAGTGTTTGCAAACTCTGCAATTTGCAAAGGGATGTAGGAAGCGATTTGAGATTTCCATTCCAACTTATGTCCAGGTATTTCAGATGCTTCAAACCCCCAATGGATCGTGGTAGGGTCTCGAATATGGAGTTCCTTAAATCTAGAATCCGCAAGCACTGAAATCTTGAAACGCACGTATCAACAAATGATTGGCTGCAACCCTGTGTAACGTCCCCTTCAACTGTAACGTCCTCTTCAACTCTAATCGTTCGCAAATTCTTTAGTTGAAGAAGAGAACTTGGAAAACCATTCCTTAACAGATCTCCGTTACTAAAATACACGTGCTAAACCCTAAACCCTAAACCCTAAACCCTAAACCCTAAACCCTAAATTGAACTAATTGAACCCTAAATTGAACTAATTGAACCCTAAATTGAATGCCTCAAATCAACCGAACCCTAAATTGAATCAATAGAACCCCCTAATTGAACCCTAAATTGAACTAATTGAACCCTAAATTTAATGCCCTAATTGAATCGAATCCTAAATTAAACTAATTGAACCCATAATTAAACCCTAAATTGATTGCCCCAATCTAACCGAACCCTAATTGAACCCCAAATTGAACCCCCTAATCCAACCGAACCCTAAATTGAACTAATTGAATGCCTCAAATCAACTGAACCCTAAATTGAATCAATAGAACCCCCTAATTGAACCCTAAATTGAACTAATTGAATCCTAAATTTAATGCCTCAAATCAATCGAACCCTAAATTGAATCAATAGAACCCCCTAATTGTACCTAAATTGAAGTAATTGAACCCTAAATTGAATGCCCTAATCGAACCGAACCCTAAATGAAACTAATTGAACCCTAAATTGAATGCCCTAATACAATCGAACCCTAAATTGAAATAATTCAAGCGCATCGGATATGTGAATTTTGAACATTTTTTTCCCATTTGAACATTGATCATTTGTTTGATAATTTTAGGTTGTTAATTGTGCGTTTTAGAATTGTGATTATTGATCGATGATTTTAGGTTATTAGCTGTGCATTTGAAGTAATTGCGATTATGAATTGATGATTTTAGGTTGTTAATTGATGATTTTAGATTGTGCATTGAGCATTTGAGATATTGAGATTATTGACGGAGGATGGGACCCAATTGGATTGAATGTGTGATTTTTGTTAATTTTTATTGCATTGAGCATTTGAGAATTGAGAATTGAGATTGTTGACGGAGGATGGGACCCAATTGGATTGAGATACCTGTTAGTTAGCGCAGACACGGACACCACGTCTGATCGACGGTGTCCGACATTTAGAAAACAAATTAACGTATGCCGATGTGTCTGGAGGTGCGTGTCGCTGGGCATCGGACACGTGTCCGGAGGCGTCAGACACGTGTCCAGAGGCGTCGGACACGTGTCCAAAGGCGTTGGACACGTGTCGGTATGTGTCAGACACGTGTCGGTATGTGTCAGACACGTGTCGGTATGTGTCTGACACGTGTCCGGAGGTGTCAGACACGTATCGGACACCATATCGACACCCTATATGAGGTGTCGGAATTGAGGTTGTTGAATGTGCATTAAATTTAGGTTAGTTAGGTTAATGCGACATTTTTAGCATGCACCCCCTGGAATCTAATCGTGGCTCCAGCGCTGGCTATAATTAGCCCTAATTAGTCCTGATTAACAATATTTTAGTAAATCAATTAACCCTAATTAGCTCTAACGAGCCTAATTAGTTTTAATTAACCCTAAGAACCTGATGAAATTCAAATTAGCTGTAATTACCTCAAATTAGCCCAAATGAACCCAATTATGCGCATATTGATTGTAGTTAGCCTAATTAGTCATAATTTGCACTAACATAACCCAATTACGCCTAATTAGCGCTAGTTAGGACTAATCAACACTACTCGGCACCATCAAAACCCTAATTAGGACTAAATAACCCTAATTAGTCCTAATCAACCCTAATTAGCTATAATTATCCGAAACTAGCCCTCATTAACATTAATTAGCCCTAACATAACCCAATTAAGCCTAATTAGCCCTAATTAGGACTAATCAGCACTACTCGGCACAATTAAACCCTAATTAGGACTACATAACTCTAATTAGTCCTAATCAACCCTAGTCAGCTATAATCATCCGAAACTATCCCTCATTAACATTAATTAGCCCTAACATAACCCAATTAAGCCTAATTAGCCCTAATTAGGACTAATCAGCACTACTCGGCACAATTAAACCCTAATTAGGACTACATAACTCTAATTAGTCCTAATCAACCCTAGTCAGCTATAATCATCCGAAACTATCCCTCATTAACATTAATTAGCCCTAACATAACCCAATTAAGCCCAATTAGCCCTAATTAGGACTAATCATCACTACTCGGCACAATTAAACCCTAATTAGGACTAAATAACCCTAATTAGTCCTAATCAACTCTAATCAGCTATAATTAATAATCGTGTCTTGTTCCCTAATAACCCAGTTAGCCCTAATTAGCCCTTGTACATCCCATAATTACTCCATGTTGCCCAGAGATGGTTCAATTACTCGTTGTTTACAAACCCTGCCTTCTTTATATTAATTGTTGTTTTGAGAAGTCCATTGGCAACGAGATGGTTCAACTCGTTGCCAACGAGTTCTATTTAATGTGGAATTGATAACATATGCAACGATCATTCTGCAGTTTTGATATTTCGGAAAGATTCTTGCATATCTTATCAATTTCTGAACACATGCATGCATAAAAACCCTTAGTTCCCGTTCAAAGGTACTCATTACAAAGTAATGCCTTGTAATGAGCCTTTGGATGTCCAGTTTGGACAGTTTGGAAAAGCTAATTGTTTATAAAACAGTATTTTGACTCATGCTTTATGTTCTATGTCGTGGATATTTGGTACACGTTCTCGTGTGTTTCTCCGGGTGCATACAGATCTGGTGTTCTAACATCCGTCAAACCTTCCTGAGCAAGGTTAGATGAATGTTAGAACACCTAATCGATGTGGTGTACTTGGAGAAATGCGGGGAGGTGCTGCCGAATTTTCCACAGACATCGGACTAAGCATGAGTTATTCACTGTTTTATAAACATGTGCTTTTCTGAATGGGATAGGACCACTACCTGTTCAAGAGTGGAGGGGAAATATGTAGACATGTTGTAACATTCATGCATTGATATTTACATCGGCAATGCTTAATCACTGGTCATTATTGAAGGTGGTATACAGTACGATAATTCAGTCGTCATGTCAGTCGATCGAAGTTGGATGAAAAGGAAGAATGCTGAAGATTTTGAGTGTCGCGTTGACGAATTTCTCGACTTCGCTTATGCGCATCCTGCACATGTTGACCTTGATAAGATAAGGTGCCCGTGCGGTAGATGTGAGTTGTTGCACTGGAGAAAAAGAATTGAAGTAAAATGGCATCTTCGTCGGTACGGTTTTATGGGTGGATACACAAGGTGGACGCAGCACGGGGAAACGATAGTATTGTCGTCCAACCTGGCTAGTCAAACTGAAGTTAGGGAGGAGGCACGATATGATTTCCGAGATATGATTATGGATGCTGGGCATGCTAATGTTGACTGGGGTAACGACAGGCCACAACCGCCGAACGAGGGGGCTCATCAGTTTTATGAGTTGTTGAGAGCTGCGGAAGAGCCGCTGTGGGATGGAGCTCCGAAACACACACGGCTGTCTGCGGTTAGTAGGTTATTACAGTTGAAATCAGACCACGGGCTGAGTGAGAAAGGTTTTAACGAGTTTGTTACCTTCATCAAAGAAATACTGCCCGAAAGTGAAAAGCTACCGCCGTCGTACTATGACGCGAAGAAGATGATGAGGAAACTTGGGTTGAGCTATGACCGGATAGATGCGTGCAATAACGATTGTGTATTATTCTGGAAAGAGAATAAGGATTTGTCATTATGTCCAGTGTGTGATCATTCGAGGTACAAACCGGACAAAGGGAAGAAGAAAAACATTGCATGGAAGATATTGCGATATTTCCCGGTCACACCACGGCTTCAGAGAATGTACTACTCCTCCAGTACGGCTGAACATATGAGGGCTCACCGTGAGACTCGCAGCAACGATGCCGATGTGCTGACACACCCAGCTGATGGAGAGGCGTGGAAGGAGTTTGACCGCAGGCATCCAGTTTTTGCTCAGGAAGTTCGGAATGTTAGACTTGGTCTGGCAACCGATGGGTTCAACCCTTTCGGTCAGTCTACCACGCCTTACTCCTGTTGGCCTGTTATTATTGTCCCTTACAACCTTCCACCAGGCATGTGCATGAAGAAGCCGTATATGTTCTTGTCGTTGCTTATTCCGGGGCCGAAGAGTCCCGGTAAGGACATAGATGTGTATTTAAGGCCGTTGATTGATGAGTTAAAACAATTATGGAATCATGGAGTCGAAACATATGATGCATCCCTTAAACAAAATTTTCAGATGAGGGCTGCTTTGATGTGGACTATACATGATTTCCCCGCATTGGGAATGACGTGTGGCTGGAGCACACATGGGAAGCTAGCATGCCCTGCTTGTATGGGCGTGAACCCCGGTCATACGTTAAAGCACGGCGGAAAGGCCTCGTGGTTCGGATGTCACCGTAAGCTTTTGCCACCGGGCCATCAGTTTCGTAGGCAGAAGGATAAATTTGACGGGACAATCGAGCGTGAGGTTGTCACACTGGACTACCCATCTGGTGAAGAAGTACTCTCACACCTGGAGGCACTTGATACTGACATACCACACGGTAAGGGTGTGCCGGATCAGAAGATTGCAGGGTTCGGGAAAGAGCACAACTGGAGAAAATTTTGTATCTTCTGGGAGTTAGCCTACTGGAGGACGCTCGTTATCCGAAACAACATGGATGTGATGCATATTGAGAAGAACGTTTTTGATAATGTGTTCAACACAGTGATGAATTTCAAGGGCAAATCGAAAGATCACCTTAAAGCGAGAAGGGATCTACAACAGTTGGGTGTACGCCGTGAATTGCATCCTCGGACAGTCAGTGGGAGGACCATACTTCCGAAAGCACCTTACTGTCTAGACAAGAAACAAGTGGAGAAGGTCTGTCAGTGGGTTAAGAATTTGAAGCTTCCGGATGGGTTTGCGTCCAACATATCTCGTTGTTGCAATGTTTCGGAATGCAAGTTCCAAGGGATGAAGAGTCACGACTGCCACGTATTCATGGAGAGATTCATTCCTATTGCCTTCCGGGGACTGTTGCCACGGGTTGTTTGCGAGACTTTGACTGAATTATCTCATTTCTTTCGAGATATATGCTCTTCTACGATCCGGGTGAGTAACATGGAAGTGCTTGAGAAGAACATTGTGGTGACGATTTGCAAGCTGGAGAAAATCTTCCCACCTTCGTTCTTTGATTCAATGGAGCATCTGCCTGTTCACTTGGCATATGAAGCTAAGATGGGTGGACCCGTGCAATATCGGTGGATGTATCCCTTCGAGAGGTAATCCTTAAATTGTTACAGTTGTTCGTTTACACTTAATGCGACATCTGTTATCATTGATATTCCACCTAACTCGATTCCCTAAACTTCTAGGTTCATGTTCCATTTAAAGAAAAAAGTCCGTAATAAGGCTCGGGTTGAGGGCTCAATTGCGGAGGCTTACGTAATGGAAGAACTTGTAAACTTTTGTAGTCAATATTTCGGTTCGGATGTTGGTACAAGGTTAAATCAACTAGGCCGAAATGATCCCGGAGCAAGCACAAATTTGGAAGGGCAATTGTCAATATTCAAGCAGTCAGGTAGTCCGTTCGGCCGAACGTATACTCGATGGCTAACAGATGAAGAGTACAGTGCTGCAACAATATATGCCCTTCTAAATTGCGATGAAGTTTCGGCATTCGTTGAGTAAGTTAAAGTCTTAATTCACTTACATTGCTGTACATAATTGAAAGTGTGTGTTAAGCGAGTTAAATGCATATTGGTTTGCAGTGAGTTCGATGCGGAATCTTTAATCACTGATCCCGCTGGACTTGAATCTCACCGGAAATCACAATTTGTACAGTGGTTCAAAATCCGTGTAAGATTATTTAACGAAATTATATTATGTGTTATATACAGTTCTGTGGCCAATTAGTATACTGATTTATCCTTAATTTTTACCGTCATCTACAATAGGTTCAGTCAATGGATAGACCAGTGGCCTCCTGCTTGAAATTACTAGCCGAAGGCCCTAACAAACAAACATCCTGTTACGGAGGCTATATCATCAACGGGTTTAGGTTTAACGTAAAAGATGATGACCGAACAAAACAAACCCAAAACAGTGGAGTCTTGGTCAACGGCGACTGTTATGCCGAGAATTGCATGGATTTTTACGGAGAGTTAGATGAGATTGTTGAGCTAACATATCTGGGTTCCCAAAACCGCCTGGTAATGTTCAAGTGTACGTGGTTCGATGTCACATGCAGCAGAGGAATCCGTGTTAGCTCTCAAGGGATTGTAGATGTCAATGTCAAGTCAAGACTTGCATCAGACGAGCCCTTTGTGTTTGCTAGTCAAGCTGTACAAGTCTTTTACGCGGAGGACGTCGCCAATCCCAAATCTCATTGGTATACAACTATCAAGTCCAAGAAATTGCCCGTGACATATGACAGTGAGCTAGACTCCTTTCAAGCCGACCAACCACGTGTCTTGTTCCCTGTTGAGGTCAACAACGAGGAGGACGATCTTCCTCTTCCAACAACACTTCTTGTGGGAGAAGAAGTCGTAGATGATGACGCGGAAGATGTTGAAAGTGTTGGAGATGATGTGACCGAGTCTACTGATGAAGAGGATGAATTAGAAGATGAAGAGGACGACGAGTCCCACGAAGAAGAGGGCGACGAGGATAGTGATGAAGATGATTCGCAAACTGAAAATGATTGACTTGTAATGTTGTAACATCACGGGAAAAATGTAGTAACATTTTAGAACTTGGTGTTTATTGATGTGTTTTTGCACATCCGTTCATATATATATATATATATATATATATATATATATATATATGTGTGATGATTTGTGCCTAAATTATTGTTTTTCACGTGTTAATGTCTTTGTATATAATCTATATGAAGTCAGATATGGATAGGATACGGGCTATTCGTGGCCGGGCTGGACGCCGAGCTGCTTCCTCCCCGGTTACTCCCACCTCGTCATTGCCTACTGATGACGAGGCACAGAGTGATCGCGGACAGCCATCGGGGGCCCAGCCCCAGCTGTCACCGTCACCGTCGCCCCAGCCATCGCCGTCGCCCCAGCCATTGCCGTCGCCCCAGCCGTCTTCCGTGGGTTCTACCTCAGGTATAGTTGATAACGGTGTTTCCTACATTTTCGCTAGCCTTATATTTGAACTGTATTAATGTCTGTGTTTTGTAGGATCTCGACGAGGCCGTGGTCCGACACGCGGGGTACGCATCGACCCCCAGCGTAAACAGAGAGTTACGCTCACGCAGGAGGGCCTGTAAGTACTAAAAATATCACCTCATGCCTTATGTTTAAAATTTTTGGGTGTTAATTTATATTTGAACTGTATTAATTAATTTAATTACTTCTTTGGCAGGATCCTGGAGAATATGGCGAGGACGAAGATCGGCGTTCTTGTGAAGGGCCGATTCTTCGAGCCACGCCTGTACTGGAAGGACTGGGATGCCGCTGCGAGGGAGGCCCTATGGGAGGAGTGGCTGGTACGGTGAAGTATTTTTTTCAGCGTTAGTAAATGTTAAATTACAGTTTGTTTTATGTTGTTAATTTGTGTTATTGAATGCATTACAGGAGGGGTTCACGTTTGATACGCCTGAGCAGCAGGGACTGGGGCAGCAGGCTTTCTTTGCCTACATCGGCAAGAATTACCGCCGATGGCTCCACGACGGGACCGGGCGAAGAGGCGCTGCCCGCGGGTGCCCCGATGACGGACATGACGAAATATCCCCACATTGGATATCTCACCGTGTATGGGGGGAGATGATAGATCGGTGGGCTGCGGATCCAGGTTGGGACGCCAAGAGTAAGAGCGGGGCTGAGAACAGACAGAACAGAGATCCGACGCACACGGGGGGGTCGGTGCCACACGACATCGTCCGACATATGAACGCGGTCGAGCACCCGGATCTAGAGGAGGATGAGGTCATAGCTCTGACCTATACTCAGACGCACGTGCGGAAGAAGGACAAGGACGAGACGCACCAGGCGGGCGACTATATTTCAGATATTGCCCGGCGGATCGATGTGAGTCAATTTATTTAAGTTAATCTGTTTCTTTCTATCCTCGATGTCTGTTTCGTTAATTAATGCCATAACATATCGTTAAACCACTATTTTTGCAGGCCTCGTATGAACAGCTAAGGGGGTCCGAGCAGCAGTCCGGACAGCCATCAGCGTCCACTAGTACGGCTGCGAGTACTGGGGGGTTGAAGCGATGGCTGGATACGCCGGAGGTCGTGAATCGGCCGAAAGGCCGCATACGCGGCCTGCCTAGCACGACTCCTCGTGCCGTGATAGGAGCGTCCTCACCCCCTGCTGCCCCTCCACAGACACCGGCTCCTCGGCCTCAGTTGCACGAGGAGGATATCGAGCGCATTGCTACAGTGGTGTGCCGGATGATGAGGGAGCAGGGCACTGCTGGACCAGCCGCTCCGGCCCCGGTTCAGCAGGATCCAGATCCGGGACTCGGGAACCCCTGATGAGCCCCTTCCCGTGCCCGTTCCTAGCTTCCCCCCCCCCCCCCCCCCCGCGCCCGGGTTGTACTCTTCTCCCCTCTCCTAACCGGCTATCTCCGGTTCCCGGCTTGTACATGTATTAGTTTCTTTTATAATAAATATTTTTTATAATTGATTATATATATTTCTTTCTGTATTTCGCTTATTGCGCGTTGTTGTTGAGAATTGTATTTCTGTACAGGTTTAGGTAATTGAAAAATAAAAAAAAAAAATTGAAATTTTTTTTTGACTTTTGTTGACGGATTTATTCCTTCGCTAAAGTATTCCTTTTAATCAGTTATTTAGCGACGGAATATTCCGTCGCTAAATAAGCTTTTTAGCGACGGAATATTCCGTCGCTAAATATTTAATCCGTCGCTAATTGGACAAAAAAGAAAATAAATTAAACTTCTAAAAATCTAATTAGCGCTGGCTATTCCTTCTCTACTGAACATTAAATCCGTCGGTCAAAATCAGATATTTAGCGACGAATTTGAAAATTCCGGCGCTAAACTATTAGTGACGGACTTTTATACGAGGGATTTTTAGCGACGGTTAATCCGTCGCTAATACCTTTAGCGACGGATTTTGGGCTTTTAGCAACGAATTTCCCCGTCGCTAAAAGTCTGTTTTCTTGTAGCGCGCGCTGCCATTTTGATGTCTTCTCCCCCAGTCACAGATCAACTACTGACGACCGTCAGTCGTTCAGTTCATTATCGATCGAGAAGTTCAATGAATTTATATGTGATTATGTATTTGTGTTTATGTTTAGTTGTACTATTTTGGATTGTGGGTGGGGTTTGGGTCTACAGATCGAGAAGCTCTATGACTTTATGCTTATGATTATGTATTTATGTTTATGTTTGATTGTATTATTTTGAATTTTGGTTAGGGTTTGGGGACTGGGAGTAGATGCTTGCAAATTGCTGACGAAAAATATGAAATGTGTTGGCAGAAAAAAGGAAAAGAAACGGAAGGAAAAAGAATTTGCGTAGTAATAATGATTAATTAGCAAAATCAGGAAATAAATCTATTTATTAAAAAAAATTAAAAAATTGGTCATTTACCCGCGGGTAATACCCAATCTGTGTGGATAGGGTACGGATCCATAAAAAGACTACCAGGAAAAAATCGGATAAAATTTATCCGATCCGTTTTTATCCGGACCCATCCGGGTATTACCCGTACCCGACAGATATACCCATTTGCTAGGTCTAGGAATAGAGCATCATCCAAATAACAATTCTCTGATCACCCAAAAACCCCTTTACCTTTACATCCATAGCAAACTGTAGATTTTATTAATAAATAGGCTAATGAAATGCCATGCTGATGAATAGGGAAAGTGATATTTGTCACATGATTGTGCATCCCGATGAGTTTTCCTCACAAAAGTACTGCGTGTACATGTAACAACCCCTAGTTCCACCACAACCACAACTACAACCATAAGGGCCATACCTATAACCATATCCACCACTACATGGCTTCACGTAACAACCCCCAGTCCCACCACAACCACAACTACAAGGCGGTGGCAGCGGCTTCACGTAACAACCCCCAGTCCCACCACAACCACAACTACAAGGCAGTGGCGGCGGCTTCACGTAACAACCTCTAGTCCCACCACAACCACAACTACAAGGCGGTGGCTGCGGCTTCACGTAACAACCTCTAGTCCCACCACAACCACAACTACAAGGCGGTGGCGGCGGCTTCACGTAACAACCCATAGTCCCACCACAACCACAACTACAAGGCGGTGGCGGCGGCTTCACGTAACAACCCCTAGTCCCACCACAACCACAACCACAAGTCGGTGGCGGTGGCTTCACGTAACAACCCCTAGTCCCACCACAACCACAACTACATGGGTTCACGTAACAACCCCTAGTCCCACAACAACCACCACTACAAGGCGGCGGCGGCGGTGGCGGCGGCGGCAGCGGCGGCGGCGGCGGCGGCGGCGGCGGTGGCTTGACGATCTCAATGCTCTTGATTATCTTCCTACCTTTGCAGCAAAGTTTGTCTCGAAATTTTTCTGGGCTGCAACATACTACTTTGATCGTCACCGTGTTTTTCTTCTCATCATATACCTGGTCTTTTATTTCTCCAGTCCCAAAATTTTTCAATGCAAAGCACACAACGAACTCAGTTATGAACCAAAAAATATAATCACTCTTTTTTAGATTAACAACCAACAAAAAAGAACGACTTCATGTTAAGTTATCGCTTGTTCTCCTTAAGCGGGAGGACAAATCAAGGTGCACTACCACCAAGACACAAATAAACAGGGTGCAAATTGTACGGGATCAAACATGTTAGCGGAAAGAATCGAACTCAAGGCCTTGCACAACGAGATATCTGATACCACTTGCTTTAAATGCTAGAATGGACTCAAGAGTATATGCTATACTCTAACATTTGCCGCGTAATTTTGATAATGCTATCGGTCTTGAAATTTCTTTCATCCCAAAAATTGACAAGACGAAAAACATCTCAATACACAAGACAAACAAAACGTACGGCCATAGATGTTGTTGAAAGGTGACAAGATATAAGGAGTTTTTTTTTCCTAAATAATACTATTTTGAAACATAATTACCAATTTACTCTATTTTGAAACTTATTTACCCGCATACCACACTTTTGAAAAATCGCGATTTGAAACCACGACTTTAAGTAGAAAACGTGGTTTATTTCTTTTTTTTTTCATTTTCTGCGTAATTTAAAATGGAAAACATAGAAAACATGGTTTTCATTTCTTTTTTTAAAATTTCTGCGTAATTTAAAATGAAAAACATATATATATACTAAAAACATGGTTCTAAATCGCGATTTCTACTTTAAGTCGTGATTTCAAGCTGCGATTTCTAAAAGTGTGGTATGCGGATAAATAAGTTTCAAAGTATAGTAAATTGGTAATTAAGTTTTAAAATAGTATTATTTAGAGAAAAAACTCAAGATATAAGACCGCCATTTTGTTTGAAAGGACAAAGGAAGCATAACGTTTGCGGTAGGAGACTTACGAGGAAATTTGCAAAGGATTTTCTTGATCTCCTTGTAGCAGCAAGAGCACTGAAGGTCGACCTTCAAAACCATGGTGGTTACCTGTTTGGGAGGGTACAGAATAGACAAATGATAAGAGAACAAAACCAACCCATGATCTTATGCATATGACAGATATGGATTCTGCAAAAAAAAGAGCCAACCAAAAACTGAAATTCTTCGGAAAACAAAACTTGGATCGAGAATGAGAGTACCTTCTCAGCCATAGGTGTGAATTGAGATTGATCAGATCCGGAACCAAAGATGAATGAGTAGAGGTTGTTGCTGTTGATATAACTATACTGAGAATGACTGTGTGTGGGGTGTGTGTGCGTGGGTGCGTTGTGTTACACAAAGAAGTCTTAATATAGAGATGGTTTAACAAGAAGAATTATGAGACCTAGTTCCGTACAGATATGTGAAACAAAGGTCCAAGGTAGAATTTCATGCGATCGTCAAGATTGTCCTCTATAGAAGGGAGACCTATGATTGCTGACCGACCCTTCACTCTCACAATATTTGCAAGTGCTGGCTTTGATTGAGCCATCTCACCTTTTCCTATTTTATTCAAGCAAATTGCCTGGTTTGAGGAGCTCAATTAGCTGGCCACGACGTGAGAATGATCAATGTATATCCCTCAGTTTGTTGTTTTCTAACTTCTCATCTGCATATATTCACAACAAAACTAGAGAGGATCCAAACAAGAAATAATCACGTGTTTGCTTCTAGCATATTATTTCTTAACAAGCCTCGAATATAAGACTTGACCAAATTCAATGTTGTTTTGGCCGGTGTAGCGGACATTTACACACATCATAAGTAACTCTTTGTAAAAGGTTAGTTATGGGGGCCAAATTTTAAAAAAAGGTTGAGTAACTTTTAATGTCAGAACATAAAGAATTTTTGTTAAAGCAGCGTACCATTTTAAGAGCAGTTGGTACAACGAGCTCAAAGAGCATTGCTCTTATCAAAATATTTGATGATACTAGGTTACAAGGCACCTAACCAAGGCCCAACGTTGGGACCATTAATGCCACTTTATATATATATATATATATATATATATAAAATTATCATCAAATATTTTGTTCACCAAATATTTGATAATACTAGGTTAGGTGCAGAGTACCATGGTGGTAGTTTTTAATAGGGCATCTAACCAAGGCCCAACGTTGGGACCATTAATGCAACTTCATATACATACCATTTATATATACATACACACACAGCGTTTTATGCCTTGTTTAAGACTTGAAGTCGTATTCAGTCTAATCTGGCCTGACAGGCTACAATCATGAGCCAGAGAGATACTGTAATTAATTATGAAGTGGGAGAAGAGAAATCATGGGGCTTGATGGTTTAAGTCCGGGGAGTAGTTGAGGTTATTCTGTTTCCATTGAAAATTTAACACTTATTTACTCTTATTTTAAAATTATAAAAATTTAAGAAGATAGGTTTAGAATTTTAGAAAGGATAGGAGATTCCAACCAAATTCAGATACATATATGATGGACGTGTTAATTTTTTTTTTATTTCTTTCTTATAAGAATAGTTTGTCACCGCATTTAGACTGAAAACATACAGACTAGACTAAGCAATACACGATGTTTTTGGGGCCCGTACGTTTATCATATTCGTTTTCTGTTTTCATTTTATATTTTTATTTTCATGATTTTTGTATTCGGTTAGAAAATACGCTCCTGTACATTTATCATTTTTATCAAAAAAAAAAAAAAAAATTAGCTACTTTTTCTTACATTGGTTAACTTTGGGTGAGAAAAACTGAAAACACGTTGAATAATTTACCCAAAACGAAAACAGAAAGTGATAAAAGTACACAAAAAAAGAAATCTTTTTTATCATGGCAGAAAACAAAAAACAAATATAGTAAACATATGAGTTTGAAGGATCTTTTAAAATTTTGGGCCAAAGATAAAGGATCAAATTGATTATTTCCCCGATTCTTTTTTCTTTTTTTGTTTTAAAATATCATTTTTGCCTTTTGAAAATTTAAAAAAAGAAAAGAAAAAAATACTCTAAATTTTCATTGCATTTATTCAAATACAGATTTAGTATTACTCATTAGAACCCTGCTTTGTCTAATATTGTTATTCAAAAATTTATAAGATTTAGATTTGATGTTTAATCTATAATAGTTTATTAGGAGTATGATAAATGATTTAACTACTTTGATAGTAGTTGTCTATTAGGTTATAATGTTATTATTTTTTCGGAATGTAAGGTCTTTCGGCAAAAATGATGTGCCGCAAAAACAGGTGTTGTACTCATTTTCTTTCCCTTCAACTTAATCATGATGTTTGTAGCCTCAGAATGACTGCTATTTCTTCCATTTCCAATTAGAAACTTTGGATGCTTTGTAAAGTTTGATCCTTAAAGCACTTAGAAAGAAAAAGTAGAACACCATCTTTGAATAACATCATCAGAATAGCATCTTCTACTTGTTAACCGAATTCTATAATACTTGTAACCATCTCGACCATATACATTGGAGAGAGAGAGAGAGAGAGAGAGAGAGAGAGAGAGAGATTTGTGGATAAAAGATAAGACCTTATGAAATTCCACCATCAGAAACTTTGGCCACTTAAAAGGTACATAGCATCATCCTGATAACAATTCTCTGATCACCCAAAAATCCCTCTACCTTCATATCCATAGCAAATTGCAGATTTTATGAATAAATAGGCCAATGAAAAGCCATACTGATGAACAGGGGAAAGTGATCCTTGTTACATGATTATGCATCCGGATGAGTTTTCCTCATAAAAGTACTGTGTGTTCACGTAACAACCCCTAGTCCCACCACAACCACAACTACAATCGTAAGGGCCATACCCATAACCATATCCATCATAACATGGGCGCCGCGGCGACGCCGCCGCAGGTTGCGTGTTCACGTAACAACCCCTAGTCCCACCACAACCACAATTACAACTGTAAGGGCCATACCCATAACCATATCCATCATAAAATGGGCGCTGCGACGGCGTCGGTTGCGGTTGCGGAGGCGGCAGCGGCGGCGGTAACGGCGACGGCGACTGCAGCGGCGTTCGCGACAACCTTCCATATCGATGATAACATGAGCCTCCACTATACGGAATACGGCCCTTGCGGGTAAAAGGGACGGTAGCCAACCTGAACGACTATGGAAGTTTTGGGTTTCTCGTGCTCTTTGGGCTTTTCGAGTGCCTTGGGTTTCTCGGGCTCCTTGAGCTTTTTGGGCTCCTTGGGCTTCTCAGGTTCTTTGGACTTCGGGGGCTTGACGATCTCAATGCTCTTGATTGTCTTCCCATCTTTGCAGCAAAGTTTGTCTCCAATTTCCAATTGTTTTCTGGCCCGCAGCATATTACTTTGATCATCACGGCATTGTTTATCTCATCATATACCTGGTATCTTATTTCTCTCGTCCCAAAATTTTTCAATGCAAAGCACACAAAGAACTCAGTTCTGAACCAAAAAATATAATCAAACTTTTTCTAGATTAACAACCAACAAAAAAGAACGACTTTGCTTGTCTTCAGGGAGGAGAACAGACTCCCTGAAGACAATTGTAGAAGGATTAAGGCATGCATCCAGTTCCCCAGTCAGTCCTAAAGTAGTTTGTGGATCCCCAAAACCAGGAAAATCTACTCATTTTTTTGGGATCTTATCAGCGAATGCTGTGGTAAAGAAGAGATCTACATCCCAGCCAAGGGCTTCCACCATCAGTGCAAGCTCGCAACAGCCAGACGTAGAAAATGGAACAGGCACTGCTGCTGGAAAATTGATTAGAGTGAACAGCTTAACAAAGAAACATGCTACAGGAGAAAACTTTTTAAGGAAAAGTTTGTGGGCGTCTCGAAGTAAGGTTCTTGACATCGATGAGAAACTAAACAAAGAGATGCAGCAAAATACTACTGTAAATGTTGACAAGTTTAAGGACAATGAAACCAGAGTTTCGGAAGAAGCCAAGATAGAAGGTGGTGGTAATGAAGAGTTGCAAATTAAGGGAACTTCCAACTCTAGCAGTGATGATATGGTCTCAGGGATTCTGTATGACAGGCTCCAGAAAGAGGTCATCACTTTAAGGAAGTCATTGGAGACTAGAGACACTATTCTGACTGCTAAAGATGAAGAACTCAAGGTAACATCAACTCTCTCACATTTCAACGAAATGCATTGCTAAGTTATCATCTGCTCTAAAAGTTTAACATGTTTTAACATAAAAAAAGCTGTGTGCTGTACTTTCTAGCCTTTATTATACATGATATGCATAGTCATGTTCTATTATGTATAGCCAAATCTGGTTAATCTGTACTCCTAAACTTTATTTCAATGCAATTCTCATCATATCAAAAAAAAAAAAAAAAAAAAGAAATCCTGTTTCAAACCAATATCCCACATTTAGGCTCTATACTCAAGAGTGCTTAATTGGCTCCAATTCCAGATACTTAAGAAAAAGGTTGACACACTAGTCAAAGCACTAGAGGTGGAGTCCAAGAACGTGAAAAAAGAAGCAGCAACAAGGGAACAGGATGCTGCATCGGCTCAGGTGGATGATAACAAGAAGAACAGGAAGACAAACTCCTCTAAAAGGTCTGTATCATTACCATCTTTTCCACCGTAGTCACCTGTTTGGTTAAAAAGTTTGGCACCCCTAATCCATTTTCATTGCCGAAACATTAACCTTACTACTGGTGTGCCAAAGTTTGGTACCCCTAATCCATTCTCATCTGGAAGTGAATTGGTTCATTAGCGATTTGTCTTGATTTTGGTGTGCCAAAGTTTGGTACCCCTAATCCATTTTCATTGCCGAAACATTAACCTTACTACTGGTGTGCCAATGTTTAAGGGTTGCGAAAGCATCTTGAAGGACATGTTTTGCCAGGCTGAAGATGATCAGGAAGTGAATTGGTTCATTAGCGATTTGTCGTAATTTTGGTGTAAATATGAATATCACCTGCTTGATGCAGTTAGGTGAGATACTATTCAATTTAGTTGGGAGGAAACTCAACATGTAATATTTGATGACATACATCTGTGTTTCTTTAGTCAAAACCCCCCAAAAACGTATTAACTGTTTGGACTTTCGACGAATTTGTTATGAACATAATGATGTCGCCTTATGTTGAAATGCATACATGATCCGTGGAATTGTCATCACGAAACTAGAGATAGATTTCCGTTAAAGTGCCACTTCCTTCCATCTTTGCCGATAGTTTTGAAATTAGTAATAACACTTTTTCGTTAAAAGTGTTCCCGTGATAAATACTTAAATAATGCCTACAAAAATGGAGCATCCACATGCTTGCTTGGGACAATGTGCGCTGTCATCCAATATGGATAAATCATTCCAAGGATTCAAAAATGCTTGTTGAAAATGGCAAGAAAGAAAATGGCAAGAAAGAGCATCATGAAGTGGTAACCATGTAGAGGCTTCAATCAAATCCCTCCCTTTACTACTACAAGCTAGCAACATCTTCTCCCTTCTCAGCTGGATACAGAGACACCATTTCCACAGGCTCTTTTTGCCATTTATCCACCTTTTCTACATCAAGATTTGTTTGGTAATGTGCATTCAGTGACGAAAGGGCACAAAGTAGCCAAATCGCAGTGCACGACTAGATCAACCCTATATTTTTGCTAGAAATGGGCATTCAGGACTCGACCATCGACTCACAATCTGAAGGTTATTACCATTAATCCAGAGTATAGACATGCAATAAGAGATACTTGAATTCATGTTCCCTTTTACCCCCATTAGAGAAAAATTGGGGTTCAACTGGTGAATGAAAACTTGAGAAGTACAAAAAGAGAAGGGAAAAGAAGAAGAAGCAAGTATTAATTGGTGACCTCCAGACCACAATAGAGCGACTCCGCCATCGGGTCAAGGCTCAGCCTATGTCATTCTAACGATCCTGCTACTCTTTAATGGTAGCTAAAGATGGCTGCCATTTTCGGCATCCTTCTCTAAACCACGTTGATCGGAGAGGGACCGGTTGGCATCCAAATTCCTCTGCACTTCTCAGGAGCAACTCCAGCTGCTGCTTGGTCACCACAATCTTAACTTTTCGTGCTTCGGGACAAGGCACAATTTTTACGGATAGAGGGCCACGGCGCGGTTGGGAAGGAGAGAACAAGCCTTTCTGGACCTTACCCTGGAATGTTGTGGCGAAGGTACAAAAAGCTGCGAAGAGTGTACCACCTTGTACCCAGAGACGATCTTTTCAGCAGTCGCCGAGGCCTTAAACTCTTCTTCTCCTCCACTGGAACCTTGAACCCTTTCTTTCTTCTGAGATGGAGATGGCATCAGGCCTACGCAATTACCCATGATGCATGAATCGGAGATGAATCATAATACTGAAAGCTGTTGTCAACCATATATAGTGCTGCTTATAGTAGTCGGGTCATGATTCAGGCAGTTCATCGTGCAAGCCACATTAATATTTATTTATTAGTTTTCAGTTCATACTCCCTGCAGAAAAGGAAGAATTTAGTTTTTTATGTTTCAGAGTTCTCGAAACCGTGATTGAGAAACAGGGTCTTGCGTGGTTATGCAGAATCTGAGGTTGACTCTGACATTCGGACATTATTTATTCATATGAAGTCAACGAGCTTTGCATAACAAGCATACAACGCACACAAAGAGCACATGAGATATTGAAGTCGGTAGGCAAAGAAAAACGAAAACGATGAACAGATTCGGAGGCTCTGAAAAGTGAACCCCCACTCATATCTAAACAAATCTGCAACTTTAGCGGACCGTAAGCGAACAAACCATGAACCACATAGCAATGAGCATCCATGGCTGCGGCCAAACAAGAGTATCTGTCTATAAATTTGATCCTGGCTTATAGATGCGGTGGTGGTTTGAGATCAAGTAGAAAGAAGAAGCAGATGAATCATATGAGCTCATGGACGAGGGGATAAGATGCCGCTAAATTCTTAGAAATGATTCCCAGTCTCAGATTTCGAAACAAGCATGATTCCCAATCAGTACCTACGG
>JAVXUO010001875.1:0-28488 GCA_033065855.1 Escallonia rubra
GATCGTCCCCAGAGACCTATGCACGATATTTGTTCGTTGCTTCTCAGATAAGACACCACAACCTTGAGGTCATCTTTCTGGCATTCAGATGGAAAGAAATTAGCAAACTTCACAGAGACTGGAACTTGAAGAAACAGTAGAGCTGGAGGAAAATATACCTCATGCCAACCAAGGCTGACATAATTACCATCTGATAACCCGGAACCAGAGAAATCAAGAGTGAACACAGTAATGTTTGATGGAAGAAGAATTACAGCAGCCTCATTTGCATCTGCCCTGCATCCGCTGCATAATCAACCAGACAATCATAAGGTCTTCCACCTCCTTGCGCACAAAGCACCATTATAATGAGCCCAAATAGGTACAGAAAGAATGACAGATTAGCACACTAAATAAGGCACCAAATCAAGATAGTTCTTCTGATATTCCATATATGTGCACATGAATACATATATCGGACGACAACTGTACGTCTCAGTGACCATCACAAACCTGTTTCCATGGCAGTATATGACACAAGGAAGAGGAGTGTTATCTGGAAAAGGTGAAGGAACATAATGACTGCACCGCAAGGTGTGGCCTCTGGCATTCCTAAGCTGCAAAGATTAATCCGTAGACCTTAGAAACAGTCATTAAGATGCATGCTGGGCTAGTATTATAAGGAAACAAAACACAATAAATTTTCTGGTAACAGATGTCCGTACTCGCCTCCAAGTCTTGTCTGTTGTATTGTCTGCCTGCAAGAGTAAAATCCTTTTCCCAAAGATACAGATCAGGGTTATACTCCGCCCTGTTATCCAGAGTAGAGATGGACTCAACAAAGTCAGACGGAAAGATCAGAAAACTTAATACGTTTATTAAAGCCTACAGTAGTAACATCGCATGAGATTGCAAGTTCTGGCACAAAGATAAATAAAAGTCAGTTGAAGGTGAAGAGCAAAATTAAAAAGAGACCCGGGTTAATAAATAACGAGGTTGTGAGAGAAGACAAAGGCCTGTGGCCCGAAATTGAGCAAATTGTGGAAAACCGGTGCTAGTTAGAAGGCTGCTACAGCATAAAGGTTATTGTAATGTATTTTCTTGTTTCTATCATTTTTTCATCTTCCGAGAGGTCCGGCAAACTGAGGAGGACGTCACAGATTGTGATAAAAAAAACAAAGGACGGTCTGAAGGTGTGTAAGGAAGTACGGTTTTATGTCAAAACAAACTACTAATGAATCAGCAGCACAGTGCAATGACTGCGAGCCTTAGACCATAGACTGTGTTATGCATAAGTGGCGGTATCTACAGGTAAAAGAAATGGTTGACTACTGGTCTACCTATTTAGAAGTTGGTTACCACCAGAACAGAAGGTTCTTTGAATTGAAAACAGCCAATGCTTGCCATACTAGACTATGCACACAAGGCATTCACAAGGATAACTGCGATTAGATATCTAACAACTAAGGCTTCCTTGACATTGAGACACCTAAGCATAGTTTGAAGCACGTATTCTGGGTAAAGAAAGAAAAAATAGAGGCACATATACGCGAAAAAGCTCGGAAAAAAGAGTTTCAGTGGTTGTAAGAGAAGAAGGGTAACACCATAAATGAATACTTCAATTACAACTAATGCTAAACAGACGGGGGCTAAGCTAGTGTCCTGCTGTAACACCATTACAAAGATACGTTTCGACCAGATAACAGTAAATCCAAGGAAAGAAAAAACGTGCAAATTGCTCAAGACTTGAAACATTAAGAGAAATAGAATTACAGGCAGATGTGAATAAGCTGAGAGAAAAGGAGAAATATACCTAGGGGGTCGAATGACAAAATTGATAAACTGCTCGATCATCTTCTGCCTTTGTTGAGCTTGAATGCAATCCGCATGTGGAAGGGAAATACCATAAAAAGGAAAGAAATGGGCAAAAAAACTATCCAGTAGTAGATGGTAAATGCGACCCAACAAACCAAAATCTAAGAATAAGCTAGCTTTGTTGATTGTGTTTACTGATGGATCCTAACTAACACCAACTGGAAAAAGACCCAAACTTTTGTCTACTTCCAAGAATCTCTCGCATCTGAAGGACGGACGAATTAGGGCTGGCAGCAATACGGAGCAGCAACGCAGAAAATACAACACAGAGCAACTTTAACTAGTACGTAATAAGAAATCAAAAGAATCAACGCCTTTATCTTCTTTCAGATCTCCAACTTACGAGATTGAGCGGTGGTGAAAGCAATGAAATGGGACCACTTATTACTACACACGAGCAAGCACAGAGAGAGGAAGCAAAAGCTGGGACCTCTCTCTCTCTCTCTCTCTCTCTCTCTCGTTTCAACAAATTGCGCTTCAAATTAGCAACCCATTCGCATCTGCAGGAGCGAGCGTCCGGTTGAGTTGAAACTTGTTGACCTGCACAACAAAGTCAGCAATAATTTCTTGGAAGTGTGTCACTGCATTTACTCAGAGATTGGTTTTCGAGTTTGTATATAATAAGTGAAAATTGCGTTGCTTTAATTCTGATAGCACTTTGATTTAAACGTGTCATATTTACATTTAGATGGGTCGTTTTCTCTTTCTCATATACAAGTTATCGATCGAATCTAAATGAATCTTAGATACCGCTGAGCTGTTGTTATCCTAATTTTATGGTCAAGCTAACTTCTCTGGTAGCCGTCAGAGAGTAAGGTCACAATCTAATAAATTGTTATTCTTTGACATCTTTCAGACTTGCATCTATTTTTTATCTAACCCTCATATTTAGCTTAAACTAAGGGCAAATGAAAAAGAAAAGAAAAATATTAGATTTAAGCCTTTACAAAACCGCAAGAATTTTATGAAACTAAAAATGACCTTGCTGATTTGTTCTTCCTTTCTTAAGGAGTGTCCTAAAAAACTGCAACATGAATAAAAGAAATAACACCACCAAGCGCGTATGTCAGCTGGTAAGGGGTTTCGAACCCTGAGAATACATCTGCTTTAAAACTTAGTAGGGAGAGTTTTGCCGCTCATGTGGTCCTAAACCTGATCACACTTTCTGAACCAAAAAAAGAAACGAGACGGGAAGCTGAGATCCGAAGGGTTTTGATGCAATCCAACGTGGCCTTGCTTACATATTTTGCTTGAAGCATTATTGGTGGAGTACTGGATTACTGCTTTTCATGTAGTGCTACTCCACTAGAGCAGGCGGGCATGAGGGTCACGGTGGTTCAGATATTGCCAGAACCAAGTACAGAAGAGAGTAAGACCCGGAAAAAGAAAAGCAGCTCTTGCACAACCTCCCTTCTGTATCGATTAGGGAAAGGTAAGACAAGCATGGAGGCTCTTTTCTGAATGTGTCCAGTGGAAAGCAGATTTAACAGTCAGTCGACCTGACTTTTACAAGCTGAATCAACAAACATTGCATAGAAAACTTGCATATGGATTGTAATGCATCTCAAAACTGGAATTAGTTTTTTGCGTTTCCCTGTTGGCCTATTCTACAAAATGCTTTGTTGGAATGTGGAGGCCTTAATGGAAGTACTAACATGGCAAGCAGTAGGGCATGTATTGCCTACATTGTTTATATGGCACTAAGGAACATAACATTTCAAGCCACCCCTCCGACCCCCTTCCAAAGCCCAAAAAGTTCAAGTAAAAGCACCCTCTGGCCCTCTCTCATTCCGGGTAGGGCAGTGGGGGTGGAGGATAAAAGTAAGTATACTACAGACTCGAATTTGGTTTCACTACGCCCTGGAGCTTCCACCCGCCAAGTGCCGCCAAAGAAAATGCCTGCCAATGAAAGGCATCAATTAGATCACACCAACGAAGTTAAAACACGTAATTAGTGTCAGTTTCAAAGCTCAAAAACATATCAATACAATATGTAATGTGGCATCTGTCCACATCTATCTGTTGATCCCTCCCATCAACTCAAATGCATATACGACATAAAGACACGAGCACAAACTCACAAACACACGTACAAATGCACGAGCAGAGTGACTGATCAGCTGTGTAACATGAAACAATCCTCTGCTTTTTGCCAACACAATGAACTCTAACCTCTTATAACAATTTTCTGGCAACATGATTGAGCAGTAGATTTAGGCCCTCATAATTTCCAGAAACAGATGCTGGAGGCATGTAGCTGCATGCTTGTGAGCTGCTTGAACATAGATAAGAAGCGGGAGAAGCAGAAAAGACTAACTTCGTTACATAAAAGGTCCTATAGTGACATTAACTTAATAGAAAAGTGTCAATCCTCCTAAATTATCTAAACTTTCAAAATCAGATAACTTTAGTCACTAATTTCTTTGATTCCTAGTTATAACCTAATTTTCATTTCATCATGGAGGCTACATTTAAATAATGCCTTCAGGCTTCCACTTACTCCAATCATGGACGCATATTCTTTCACGCATATGTTCCATTCTTGATTCTGATTGCTCTAGAATTGACAAGCATAACATAGCCCATCACCAAGCAAGTCAATATCCACAATCGAAAAACAAGCTGACTTTAAACGTCCTTGCTCAGGAGTCGAAGAGTACCTAACTACTTCTTATATGAGGCAATGCCCTGTCTGGGATGGGGCAGGGTTCTGATAGCCTCCACTCTTGAAAACACAGAGGGGTCCTCTAGTTGGTGGTTGGTTTCAGTGAGTGACAGATTTGGAATGTATCTTTAGACCAACTCCTCTGTAAAAGGCGCTCTAAGTCTTAGCCACACCTCATCTTCCTCAAGAATAGTATTGAATGCATTCCTGTTTCCTTTTATAACTTATTTCCACACCTCGTTCTGAACCTTGACAAAAATAAAGAACGCGGTTCCGTATTGCTCGTTTTGTTAGCAACTCCTTTGAACTTTCTCAAATTTCCTTAACTAGATGATTTTTGTTAATTTTTCCGGACTTTTCCTCTTTATACCAAAGGCAGCCATTAGTGGTTGTCTCTACCGTAACTTCTTCTAACCAAAATGCTCTGAAAGACATCCAAAATATCTCACTGGTTAGCACAAGCCCTCTGACCTCCTATTATTTCATTGCAGTCTCTCCTCTTCTATCTACCCTTATTAACTCCATTGTGGACCTTGTTCCATTTCTTCAAATCCTCCTCAAACCTCTTACAAAGGCAAGCAAACAATAGAACTTCTGAACAAGAAAACCCCTCGCATCAACCTCTGATCTTTTCAGAAAATCCAAACTTAAGCGCGTATCCTCACCTTTCCTTGTATCAGGACAAACAGAGCAATGATCTGAAACTGGCATTGGGAAACTTGAGTTGAAATATCACAAAACACCACTTCCAATAAATTGAAGAAACAAAAGGCCAGTCCAAAATGATCTGGAAAAGATTCCGCTGCTTTGAACCAAGGACAACAGTTGCGCCCCCCACCCCCACCCCCCAACCCTCCCAAACACACACACACCCCTCCATTTCCCAAGAGAGAAACCCATGTCATGTGTAAATCCATCAATTCCATCAGAGTTATGACCTCAATGTTCTACAGGGCATCTTTAAATCATAAAGCATATCCCACAATATTAAGGTTGCTGCCTCCACGCTGAGGAAGTGTCAACAATCCAAAATTGTATATTGAAATTTTTGTACTTGAAAATGCTTTGCGTTTTAAGAATCTAACCAATGTCACATAAAGGCCCTTCACAAGCTGATCCCGGGGTCCCTGGTAGGTACCGTGTACCGATATTTCTCTTTGATAACTAGAATTACATAGAAGCCGCCAGAGGGAGTGCACTCATGTAAAAAACTCCTTCAAGGAAGCTAACCAAAATCATTTATGAACTTTAAAACAAGGGGGCCATTCTTACAGCACTGGCCCAAAGCTTTCGAAAGATAACCGCGTGGACCAGGTGCGAACACATAGACAACCCTTCTCAGCAGATCCACGGAATACTACAATGGAGAATAGAAACGGCCAGATGCCTTGTGCTTTAGAGTAATGCATAAGTAGGTGGTCTACAGTTTCTTCTGCTGCTAGACCCATTCAAAGGCCAGTTACAGAAATCTGATTCAAGTTCCATCTTACCTTAGAGTCAAAATCTTATCTAAGCACCCAAACCATGCGAGGAGGCCACCTTTGGAGGCGTTTTAGTCTTCCAATCTGCATTCCAAGGAAAAATGCTAGCCTGACCCTCACAGACCAGAAAATGATCACAAGAACTTACCTCCAAATTCCCATTGTAAGAAGCATTTTAGAGCCAACTGGAAGATTTTACTGGGATGAGACCACTAAAAGTTGAGCTACTGGCTCCACTTTTTTCCTTTTTATAAGCCGAACACCTTGCGAAAAGTGGGTAGTGAGAAAAGAACAATTCACGCAATTCCTATCTTTCTCCAATGACCTTCTTATCGCAAGACAATATAGTCCCATCAAACATGGCACCTTTTGATCACATAATTATTCCAACTTCATGATGCATCTTCAGGGGCTTCTAAAATGGTAAGGATACGCACGTTATCATCAATTGGAAAATATAGCACAGGTATAAAATTTGAGCAACGACTCAAGATGGATCAAAAAAGAAAGATGCGTAACCTCTTCCCATGACTTCCCCGCAGCTTCAAGCAAAGCAGCATTACAAGTCTTCAGTTCTATGCAGGCACCTGATAGCATTGAGGCTGCCTCTTCCCATCCCCTATTATGTCCCATACACCTGTTCAATTAGTTATTCTTAGTTATATGACTGATTCATAAATGTTAACAAATCATATTTTGTACGGAAAACTGGACGACATCCTTTCACTACATTGTTGTGTGCTTTTTCTTTGGTAAGAGGACATTTAATGAGATGAAAGCTCCCAACAAGAACATAAAAGTGAGATAGCAAAAACCATATAAGTAACGCTCATATGGAAATATGGCCTCCTCAGATCCTGAAAAGATTCTAAAACCAGATTTTTTTTTATAAGGGAGATAGCAGTGATATGTCAAGAGTGATATGTCAAGGGTGCAAAAAAGTTTGATTCCAATGGGCTTATGTCACATCTCACATGAGATGGTAAAATCATGAGTCCGGGTTCTAGTATGATCTACAGAGAAAAATGAACTCCTCGTAAAAGATAGTATGTCCCTCAAGAGGAACTCGTTCCAACTACAATGCAAACACGGAGCCAAAAAGTTAAAGACCATAAGGTCCAACAATTAAAAGGTCCGTTCCATGCAGTGCACCCAGGATTGAGTACACACAGATACCTCACCTATAAAATGGAACGCCAAAGAAGCTGTTATACAGTCAGGTAGAACTCACATAACTGTAAGTATCTCATCTCTTGAATATTTACAGATAGCCTGCTGAAGGTGCTCAGCTGTCTGCCCATCCATGGCGGCAACAGAATAAAAGCTTGAGATGAAATGAACCTCAGCTTCGAAAAAGCCTCGCACTTGCTCCTGCATGACTTTAAGCGTTTCCCTCGTTCTCACTGCATCACTAAACCAACACACCAGTTGAGAATTTCAGGTCGAATGCTGAAAGTTTGATTAGTGTCAAAGAAGTGTGACAGAATCCTAACCTAGACAAAATTAGTTGGGGAACCCAACCGAGCTGTTGGAGCTTGTGAGAGACTTTGACAGCATCAGCTTGTCCAGATTTACTGAGTGGGCGATCATGATCTAGGCAAATTAGACGTACAACGGAGCTATTAATGCTTAATCGAGGAAGCAACAATGATCAAGGAGCACAGATGGTGATGGTGAAGATGGCGTGGATATATTTGTAACTGGGATTCTGGGTTGCGCCAGTTTTTCGTCCACGAAAACCTGCCACTAGCTAGTACTAGTAATCATCAAAATGCGGGAGAAGGATTACCACGAAGAGAAGGATATTGCCAAGAACTCTTGGCATGACGAAGCAGGATGAGGCGGCGAGTTACCGAATCCGAAGGAGGTCGAGTTTCCTCAACCGATGTCTCGACGGTGGTCCCATTCTCAATTAGGACAGATCGAAGGGGGCGGCGGTACAATGAAGGGGCGGCTAAGAAATTCATATTACCACTCATCATCACATTCGCAGTCAGATTCACAGGGGCAGCTGCTGCATTCATCTTGCTACTCTCTCTCTCTCTTTGCTGGAGTACTAGTATACAAAGACTTGTTCAAGCAGGGATGACGGGATGAGGCGGCAATGGAAATTGAGCCTCGCCTCAGTTATTTTCTGCCAGCCATTCTTCCCTTTTCAGCTTCATCATCTCTCCTGGTTCCTTATCTTAATTTTGGCACTAGACCGGATTTCCGTTCCAAATATTGCAACCAAGTAAGTACAGCGTAATATTACTTGCACATTTAGTGACAAAATACATAGTATCTCGCCTCCTAGTCCTTTGGGCACTTTTAGTCGGTAAAAATAAATCATACGTTTCGTTTTCTAAAAGGAAAAAAATTGGGTGCTACCCGGTTGGAGGAATCTTCCTCCTACCCCCTATATAGCGACAATAAATTGTCTCTAAATGTTTCTAGTAGCTTTTATTTAGTGACGCTAAAAAAATGCTATTAATAGTTGTCGTTGAAAGTGTTAGAAAAAAAGTCACTGCAAATATTTATTGATTATTAATTGTCACTGTACACGGGGTTGGAGGGAGATTCCTACAACCCGAATAGAAACTAAAGTTTGTTCTAAAAAAAAGTACCGTAAAACATATATGTTGCCTCCTAGTCCTTCAGGCACTTATAGGTGGAGGCAACTGAATAATTGTCATTCTTTGTTGCTTTCCAGACCTTACGATCAGCTAAAATGTGAGGTGAGAGATAAATAGCAAGGATATGTTTAGTAATATGAGGCATGAAAAGCGTGCCAGTAAGCGGTTCATTCCAGGAGGATCATAGATTCATAGTATCAAGTCATAGACGGGCTTAAGGCCATAGACAGGGTTATGACGGCTGTTTGGCTGAGTTAGCAGATTATGAGCAATATCTGGAATCGAGTCATCCTGCCATATTAGAATTTTAGAACCAGTACCCATTTGCCATCGGAGCTCAAGTGATAGAACATTTAGAACCAGTACCCATTTGCCATCGGAGCTCAAGTGATAGAACAGTTCTACCTGCCAGGATACTACGCCATCCCCATGAGAAGTTGTCATTACTAGGCCAGGATTCAAATTTGTTCCGGACGTAATATTTACCACAAAGAACTCTCGTCGGGAGATATTCTGGCTCGAACGTGATCCACCAACTCGTTTTAGCTGGTAGAACTTTATTTAAGAGATGTGAATACCGGGGGGGGGGGGGGGGGGGGATTCCTACTGTTGTTAGGTAACAAATATATATATTTATTTATTTTATTAATTTTTATTTTTTGTAGAATTGCATTAATAAGAAAGATAAATACATAACAGTCTTAAAATCTATACAAAATAATAGAAGGTACAAATTGGCTGCAAAAGCCAAACCAACAAAATATTATTTTCAATTTGTTATCATTAACAACCAAATAAAAGATAGTACCAATCAAAAAACAAAGAGCATACAAATCTAATATACATTGTTGTGTGCATATTTAGAGTACAAAAGCAGACAAGAAACCTTTTGCTAGATGGGAACAAGCTAACTGGTTATGCTTGGATTATACAAGACACCTATGTGGCTGATGGTTACTGTAAGGGAACTTTTGACCGTGAAAATGCCAAAGATTTTCTGGGTGTTGTTGGTGACATATTTTCATATTATGAGAAAGTTGTTATGGTGAATTGATCACTGTTCTTGCCAATATGAAATACAGTGGTGCAAAAAACAATGTGTCAGCATTTGATGAAAAGGAAACTATTTCCTCATACCTCCGGTCTTTGAAACCTAACAATCGCGAGTCTACTAGTGTTGAACTTACCATGAATTCTCTTCCTCCTAAGTTTGGACAGTTAAAGGTGGTTTCTAACTTTCTAAAAGAACGGCCAAGTTTTCAAGAAGTGTTAGGCCCTATGTTACATGGATTCAGTGTCGGTGTCCGGATCGGGTACGTGTCCGAGTGTCGAACTCGCTTATTTTCGAAATTCTAGAATACGTGGATACCGTCCAAAAGTTGGATACGTGTACGGGGACACGTCGTACATAATATATATTACATTTATATTCCTACTATAGTGCGCTACTAAACATCATATATAAGTATATAACTAATTACTATAGTATACATAAATATTCTGAATAGAATGCTAGGAATGTGAGGTAGAGCATCAAGATATGTGTTAAATTGGACTATTGGAGAGGGTTGGCAAAGAAGTATCTCTTGAGTTGTCATTAAAATTTCTGAATTTAAAATTTGAGCTGCCATTGTCAAAAAGTAACATATTTTAGATTTTTAACATAGTTGGAGATATTGTACAGTTAAAAGACTGAAAGAACATTTAAGAGGCCATGCTTTGCATCCCATCTCAGGGATGTGTGGTACAACAGTACTGGGCTTGTGGCAGACGAGACAACAAAAAGGCAAAAAATGATTGAAAACTCCTCCTCAGTCGTCATTTTAACTTGCAAGAGTGCAAGACAAGTTTGTGCGTCTCTCGAGGTGAAGTTACAGAGAAATCATTCTCTCTCCCTTGTACTGCTGCTCCTCCTCTTCCTTCATCTTCTGCTTCTCCTTCCCTTCTTCTTTCTTCTGCAGATTCATTTTTTCCTTCTTCATTTCATCTGGATTAAAAGTTGCCCAAGATTCTTCTTCATCCTCTAATTAGCCACAGAGACAAGAGCCGTGTCCGATCTCAATCCAAAGGTTTCGATACGGCTTCCGTACCCGTGTCAAGGTCGTGTCGTCTGGACACTGCCCCTTCACCCCAAAGTGAAGGGTCCATGTAACATAGGTTAGGCCCACAAGGAAGCTAGTCGCTATAGGAAGGATCACACAAAGTTTGAGGAGGTAAATCATTAATGAAGAACACTTCACCATTCCCATAATGGACAAAGAACACTATTTCACGACGTTTGTTGATGATTTCTCCCATTACAATTATGTTTACCTTACAAGTGAAATATCAAAGGCACTCAATAAGTTTACATTCTTCAAAGTAGAGGTTGAGACCCAACATGACAAAAAGATTAAGGTAATTTGATCTGATCTGGGTAGTAAATATTATGGGAAGATATGATGAGTCTTGGCAGTGACCATTTGCTAAGTATCTCAAAATCTATGGAATTTTAGTACGATACACAATGCCTATGATTGAAGTATTAGAACAGTGAACTCCCCCACCCCCCCCCCCCTGCCCCACGCACACATAATTAAAATGGTGAGAGACTTACCAGATTTTTTTAATAAATAAGCCTTGATAATTAACAAATGGCTATGTTCTTTATTTGGTTCGTAGTAAGTCAATTCGTAAGACACTTTATGAATTGTGAATTGGTAAACAACTTGTGTTAAATTACCTTCGTGTGTCGGTTTTAACAGAGGCTGGGTCAAATAATCCTAAAGAAAAGTATACACGACCTAGTCCAATGTTCCACTACGGGGTATTGTCTTCTTTAAAAGGACTAACCAATATATGCTTAAGAGTTCATTGACAATACCTCCATTAGTACGCAGTTGATTTAGGATCTCCATCTACCCTAGTATATAGCAAGTATAGGATCTCACAATCCACCTCCCTTGGGATCTAGTGTCCTCACTGGTTCTCTTTCAGTATCCCTAGGGCCAATCTCACGGTCTGTTTTTATACCTTTTGTAATGACCAAATCAACGGCCCCATCACAGAGCGTTGTCTTCCTAGAAAAAACTAGTCAATAGGTATTTAAGAGTTCATCAACGTGAACAAAATTTTATAAGGTCAAATTCTTTTTCTCTCACTTCAAAAGTGGGACAATATCTAACTTAACCTTATATCACACATGGCACAAGACCTCCCCTTTAGATCTAACTTAATATTATCTGATACATAGTCCAGGACCTCTTTTAGTACACAGTCAACGTGGAATCTCCATCCACCCTAGTACAAAGTAAGTGTAGGATTTCACAAACCACAATCCTTGGGTCCCAGCGTCTTCAATGGCAGACATCTAGCACCATTAGAGCCACGTTTTGGCATAACATTAGTTCTCCCAGGGTCTGTTCTGATACCATTTCTAACGACCCGGTCTAGAGCCCCATCACAACGCGTTGTGTCCCTGAAAAAACCTATTAACAAGGACTTATAAGTCTAAATTTTTTCTTTCCCACTTCTGATACCCCAAAACCTTCCCCAGTGGACAACTTATTTGGCCTTATAAGTTCTTGTTAATGAACTCGTAATCACCTTTTGGCTAGCCCTTTTGAGGGAAGCAACGCCCTGTAGTCGGATCCTGAACCGAGTTGTTAGAAAAGTGATATCGATTCTAGTTCCTTAATCCTCATACCAGAATTGTTGAGCCTGGTTATGGAGTATGAATAGAGGATACTCAAATCAGTGGGAGTTTATTCATCATCATTTTAATTTTTGAGAAGAGCGTGACCCCGCACCTATGGATCTTACTAGCAACATTGTTTTTGTTCCTATTGCCTATAGTGATGTTGCAACTGACCACATTGAGCCAATTATTGCAACAAGAATCTAATCTAATCCTCTTAAAGAGCCAATAACAATAACGACACTGTCTCAATGAACTAGAAGGCCTACTGTGCGTAATGATTATGCTCAGGAGCAAGAGATTGATATTAGTCATGATGTTGATCCTGTGATACTTAGCGATGCTGTTAACAAGCAACATTTTTTCTAAATGGGCGGAGGCGATGAAAGTTAGCATCACTTGCAACTAATGAAATCTGAAAACTTATAAAATTGCCTAAAAGGTGTAACATTGTTTGCTGCAAATGGGTTTTGAAATGTGACTCTAAAAGCAATACTGAAAGACCTAAAACTAGATTAGTTGCTAAAGGTTTGTGCTCATAAGGAAATAATTGATAGCAAAGAGACTTTCTACAGTCTCTTCTAACCATTCACTCTAGATAATCTTGTCTTTGACTGCTCATTTTGACTCAAGGTTTTATCAAATTGATGTCAAAACCGTTCTTTTAGATGGACATCTAGATGAAATGTCTACGGTCCAATCTAAAGGTCTTCGAGTGAAAGGTAACGAGCATCTTGTTTGTAACGTATAGAAGTCCGTTTGTGATTTATAGAAGTGTTATATGAAGTTTCATGAAGTTGTGACTTCCTTTGGTTTTTAAGAAAATGTAGTGAATCAATATATCTATCTTAATACCAATGGGAGCAAGTTTATATTAATAGTATTGTATGTTGATGACATCTTATTATCAAGTAGTGATCTAGGGCTTCTACTAAGGATATTCGATAACTTTGAGATGAAGGATCCTGGCCATTTTTTAGGCATTGGAACTAATGGTGATTGCAAGTGCAGCCATTTAAGTTTGTCTCCACGAGCTCATATCAAGAAGGTACTTCATCATTTTCAGATGGGGACAAGCTCTCCTAAGAATGCATCCATTGCAAAAGGAGAAACCTTAAATAGATGTCAATGTCCTAAAATGATCTCGAACATGAGCAAATGAAAGATGTTATTTATGCCTCCAACGTGGGTAGTCATATGTATGCTCAAGTTTGCATAAGACTTAGGTGCCTAAGTAACTCAAGAATAGCATATTGGAGAGCTGCAAAGACATTTATGAGGTATTTGCAAAGGACCAAAGTTTTTATGCTTACATAGAAGTGATTTGACAATCTTGAAGTAATTGGTCACTCACACTCAAATTTTGCGGAAGGTTTAGTGATAGAAAATCCACTTCAGGCTTTTATGTTTATGTGCTTTTATGTTTATGTTGGCAGATGGAGCATTGTTTTGGGAAAGTGTTAAGATGGCACTTGTGATATCTTCGACCATGCATACAGAGTTTATGGCTTGCTATGAAATTACTGTTCCGGTAGTATGGTTGCGAAGTTTTAGCTATGGACTCAAAGTTGTTGATTCAATATCTAGACCTTTGAGAATATATTATGATAGTTTCTCAGCTGTCTCAAACGTGAAAAACATCAAGAGTACTTATGGTTCCAAATGTTGAGATTAAATATTTTGTTGTTAAGAGAAAGATTAAGGAGCTACAAACGTTTATTGAACGTATCAGCACAAGCAGTATGATAGCCGATCTACTACCCAAAAGATTAACTCCTAAAAAGTTCAACAAACATGTAACTACTATGGGGTCAAGTAAGAGTTTCAGTTTGATTGGTTAGTATCAGGCTATGTAACATGCATTGATAATGAAGCATTGGATTCTTAATTATGACTGCTATATTGTATATTGTTTGTGTATGTTTTGTTAATGGCAGGTAAAATGCATCATCCCTGTTGCGGGAGGTAGAATATAAGTCTTGATGGACTTTGTAAGTGTTTCGTATGGAAGCACTTATCGGCCAACTTGAAATAAGCATGATGGTCACCCCTGTCTCATGTTATTTTCATGATCTATGCAATAATCTCTTTTGACAGCCAGTTATGCTAGCATGATTGTTACTGCTATAACCGTAGAAGGTCATGTGTCATGAAGTTCATGACATGAACACGAGGTGAAGCCTATTGGGAGCAATTTTAAAGAATGACAACTCGACCCTAATTCATTCTGAAGACTCATTTTCTCAATAAATTGTTTTTTTTTTTGTCATGTGATTTGTCATCTTTACCTAAGTGGGAGAATGTAATAATTATTCTTAATACTCCAACTTGGCAATAAGGTTTGTTTGCTAAAATCAGATTGGTTTTTTCTCGGTTCTACAGGTTGTTGTCACATTTAATAGCTAGTGATTATTACTCATTGGATAGTGATACATCTTACTTATACCTTAGCCGTGGTGTAAAATAATGATGAAGAAAAATGATAGAGCTTAAAGAGTACGTGATGGGATTTGTGACTTGAACTGTACTAGGGTGGATGGAGATCCCACATCAGCTATGTGCTAAGGAAGTCCTGAGCTGTGAGCGATATGAGGTTAAGTCGAATCTTGTCCCGTATCAGAAGTGAGAGACAAAGAATATGACCTTATAAGATCTTGTCAATGAACTCTTAAGCACCTGTTGACTAGCCCTTTTGAGGGAAGCAACACCATGTGGCAAGGCCATGGAGTGGATCACTATAAATGATATTGAACAAACACTTGGGTATTCACGATTTTCCAGAGCGTAGCCATGTAGGTACTAGAAGTGTGCCAATGATGACACTGAGTCCCTCGCCCTCGGAGGGTCGGATTGTGAGGTCTCAGATTTGCTGTGAGTCCTTTGGTGGGTAGATTGTGAGATCTCACACTTGTTGTGTATTTAAAATGGATGAAGATCCCACATAGTCTGTATACTAAGTAGACCTGGCAAACAGTTCGACCCGCGCGGATACGGGTAAAACCCGGTCGGATCCGGGTAAAATCGGATTAGATATTTTTTACCCGATTTTTCTCGGGTAGGAATTGTGAGAACCCGTACCCTACCTTTGCGGGTAGGGTATTACCCGTGGGTAAATCATTAATTTCTGATTAATTATTTTTTTGAATACACAGATTTTAATCACTGCTAATTAGACGTTTTAACCTCCAACAACAATCAAATAATTATTTGTTTCTCCATCAACATTCATTACACAAAATCTAAACATCTTTCGATTGAAGATAAAACAACATGAACATTTTTCCATCGGGGAAAAAAATATATATGAACAATCTGAAAAAAAAACCACCATCAAGATCTACCCAATCTGAAGAAAAAAAAAACAAACAACATCAAGATCTACCCAACCACAAGGCGCGAAGTGACGATTGGCGATGGTGGCGACCGATCGGTCGTGGCGGGGCACAGTGGTGGTCGACCGTTGGTAAGGGGGCCACGGTGGTGACCGATCGGTGGCGATGGGGTCAGGGGTGACCAACCTGTGGCGACGAGGTGACGGAGTGACTGAGTGACCGACCGGTGGCAACGGAGATGCGGTGGATCGAGACGTGGCGCCGTGGGTGGTCGTGACTTTGGCAGATCTGAGAGAGAGAGAGGATCTGTGAGGGAGACTTAAGAGGAAGGGCGGCGGAAATAAGAGAAGAGGAGAGAATGAGATGTAACTTGTAACCCTAGAAGGTCTTATATATAGGCAAATAACCGGGTAAACCCGGATACCCGGTAACCGACCCGATTTTACCCAGATTTTACGGGTCGGTTCGGGTACGGGTCTAATTTCGGCGGGTATTGAATATTGGTACCCGTACCCGGCATTTTGGACCGGGTACGATTCGGGTAACGGGTACGAACATCATTTTGCCAGGTCTAATACTAAGGGAGGTCATGGGCACTGTTTGATATACTAGTGAGAGAGAAAGAATATGACCTCTTAAGATCTTGTTAAGGAACTTTTACGCACTTGTTGACAAGTCCTCATGGGGGAGACAACATTCTGTGGTAGGGCCGTCAACTGGGTTGTTATAGGTTTTAACTCTACAATAGGGTGCTATAAAAATAGGGCCATGTCTCTCCTCCCTCTACCAGCTTTTTCATCTCATTAAGAAGAGCTCCATCTCGTCAAAAAGAGCATTCATTGTTGTGACTGTGAGAGAGTAGAAGCATAGTTCACGATCACCATACCACGGCTAAACACAATAATTTCTACAATTATGCTTTTTATTCACGCTGTTGAAACGATTAAATGCGCTACCACGTAACACATAGTGGGTTCGGAAACATACCTTACGAAGTTTCCGAAAATTTTGATGAAGAATCCTTGTTGTTACGAGCCTCCAACACGCTTGATCTTTATCGCAGGTACGAAAACGGCTACTAGAGTCGAGTTCTACGTCCACGAACCAAATCCTAGAGCTCGGTGATGCTTTAGAGAGAGTGCAATAGAGAGAGAGACTTATTATCTATGACTTATTATTTCTTGTGATATCTCTAGCCTTTATATAGATATAGAATTAGAGATTGACTTAATCTCAAACACTTAGGAGATAAAAATGTATTTATCTCAAATACCTAAGAGATAAATATTGTATTTATCTCAAACACTTAGGAGATAAATATCCTCTAATTAACTGTAATTATCCAGACTAACAAATACACATTATCTGTTAGTGGGCGGATAATGGGTCCACTGACCCAATTTATTAACACACACTATATTTATATTCATCTAGGATACGCTAACACGTTGTAGTAGTGCTATAAAGTACTTTTTCTTAAAGTGATAAAGATCTGACTTCACATAATAATAAGCGATGATTTTACATTCAAAAGAGTTCCTCTACGCTTAGCTTTATATACAAATTATGAAAATCTGTAAAGACAAAATATGTCAAAGAATATTGCCATGATAACATAGAACGTATTAAATTATCAATACATGAAAATACGACTATAATAGTACTATTCATTGCTATCGATGTTAACTAGTTCGACAATGCAAGTTGCAACTTGCATGTTCACGGGAAACAAATATGTCATTTATCAAAATAGTATGAATCCATCTCAATTTGGACGCACACATTCTTGAATTGGACTCAATGAGAACATTTTCTCTCATGAAATATGAGAATTACTCCGTTTAACATGTAAGTCTATTTAAAGATAATTTTTTACCAAAGTTATAGTAGGAGTTTTTGTCCTTAATAATTCATTTTTGATACTTAATTACTTTTTTAATCCCATTTTGAACCTTATTTACCTATCTATTCCATTTTTTTAAATCTTGGTTTCAAATAGAGATTTTAAGGGAAGAAAATGTGGTTTGAAACATAGATTTCTTTTGAAATTTTGCTTCCAAACAGAGATTTTATACGTTTTCAAAAGAAATCTCTGCTTCAAATCACGTTTTATTTTCTCAAAATCTCTGTTTAAAATCACAATTTTTAAAAGTGGGTTAAATAAGTAAATAAGGTTGAGGGCAAAAACTCTTTACAGTAGTCTAGTAATTTCGGTAATCTACCCTGTAATAAGTCTATATATACGCTATTGACAGTGTTTCTCATTTCCATTATAAATATTAAATATTAATTGGACGGAGGGAGAGATCTGGCGATTGCGGAAGCTGCTCGATCAAAACCCTTCTGCGTATCTGTCTTTTACAACTAGATTCGACCGCTCATTCATTCAATCAATCATATAATTAACAAGAAGCCAAAGCCAAGTTGGTTAAAACAGAAAGAGAAGGTCAGAAGAGCGTTCTCCTTGTATTCATAAATGACATATTATTTTTATTTATTGTTATGTCAGTAATTACTACTAGAATTTATTCTCTTTAACCCAACTTGTTTTAGGGTTTCGGTGCTTGCTTGATTGGGCAAACGAAAGGCTCAATTTTGTTTGGTGATTAATTAGATATATACTTTGTGATATCCTTAATTAGTCAATTTTGCTGCAAAGGCTCAATCTTGTGATGTAAATTTCCATTGTGACTTCTGCTTTTTTGTTAAGGATTTTACTTGCCTGCAAGTGACTAGGTGCTACGGCTTTTAATATGATGTAACTTGTCCTGTCATTTTTTGTTACGTGTTGTCAAATTCGGTTTCTTTACAACCTTCGTTTTTGTTCTTGTCATGTAGATGGGGTTCAATTTCTAGGTTCCATTAATCCTTTTATCTGCCTGCTTTTTCATTTTTCTCCAGGTGGTATAACTTTAGGTGGATCTCAATTAACAATCTCTGGGTTTCTTTATCCTTCTGCATTTTTATCCTTACCATGTCGGATTTAATTGCTGTTATTATCGTTCTCTGCATTGGTAACTAATATCTTTGGTAATTGATTTTGGTCCAGCTAATAATTCATTGCTCGAGAACATGTCCCATGAAGGCGACGAAATGGAAAACGTAGTTGATGACTATGAAATGGGAGAAGTAGACGATGACATATATTTCCGCGCTAGAGTCGTCGGTGACTCTGAGTCAGATGACGAGGACGATGATGAATATGACAACTTGGTTTGTTCTACTTCCCCATTCATAATGTTCAGTTTTCCTAATGCAGTTTGTTGACCATTCATTTCTTTGTTATGTGTAGGACAATAAGATAACAGATACTTCTGCTGCAGACGCTAGGGATGGGAAGGACATACAGGGAATTCCTTGGGGGAGGCTTAGCATATCCCGCGAGAAGTACAGACAAACTAGATTAGAGCAGTACAAGAACTACGAGAACATACCTCAATCAGCGGAAGGTTCTGAGAAGGTAAATATCGGTTTCAGTGGTATTACTTTTTAGCTATGTGTTGTATTTTCGCAGCGGTCATTTTATACTCCATTTGCCCTTAGGTATGCAAGCCCACAAGGAAGGGTGGAAAGTATTATGAATTTTGGCAGAACACAAGATCCGTGAAATCGACAATCCTTCATTTTCAAGTAAGATGATACTAGTTTGCTTCATTTCTATATTAATCATGCTTTTCGCTACTGGCATTTTAATTGCATGTCCTATATCTTCTCATATTAGCTTATTTGTAGATCGTACAGTAGGATTTACGCTTGCGTTTGCTCGACTCCACTTACTTTATTATTGTTAGATTTATACTTTGATGACATTCAGAAAAATCTGTAGTCGGATATAAATTGCTTGATCTCTCTCTATATTTTATTGCTTCTAGTCTTTTTTTTTTCTTTTTCTGCCTTCTTATTTTCTCCCTATATTAGTTGTTTATGTACTGATTTTCTCCTTCCTTCTTCTTGCAAATGAGGGATTGTGTATTTCTTGCTGTTGGTTACTTTGGGAAGGATTTTTTTTAGGCATGCTGATGTTGAATTTTGTCCGGCTAGAATGGATGGGGGAGCAAGAAGCAATATTAATCTCTTTAAGAGAAGGGGAGGAAGTCATATGATTGTGGTAGAACTCTAGGGCTGGAGATAAAGAAGAGAATCCTGTGAGGATAGGGGGTTGAGAGAGAAGTCCTCACATGTGGGGTGTCGACATAACCATACTGCACTTTTTATTCGTCTGGTAGAGGATGAGTGTTATGGTTTTCCTTTCCTTTCTTTTCTTCTTGTGTGTGTGTGTGTGCATGGGGTTGGGGGGTGGGGGTGGTGTTGGAATGCAGGGGGAATTTAATCCTGCTAGGCAGGGATCAGCCTTGAAGTTGGAAGGGAAGTGGGCATTAGGCCCCGGGAGGTACGACCTTGGGGTGGTCTGCAAGGTGGGAAGTAGACCCACGAGGTAGGGTTCATGAAGCTTGAATGTGATACAAATCGTGCCCTTGAAAAGCTTAGTTGCACCTTTCCTGACAGCTTAAGCTTTTGGGAAAGTTGGTTGTGCTGTCCTGCATCGGAGTGGGTTGTTGGGCTCTGATTGTCCAAGCTGTGATTCTTCAAGCAGGAAGATGCGCAGGGTGGATGGATGGGGGGTTCCCTTTAATTCAGACTATAGCTAGGATTTTGTCCATATATGTTGGGGCTGGCGTTGCATGATAAATGTCAAGCAATCCTAGCCCACATGCACATCCACATAAAGGCTTAGAAATTGACTTCGTGTTTTTATTCCCTAAAATATTCTCTTTCCCTTTGGGCAATTTGTCGTGCTGACTGTGCAGTTCGTTCATGGTTGTTGAAATGCTGCACTCCTGTTTGAAGTATGTCAATTACTTCTTGTTTAAGTACGTTCTTGTTTGACTTTTGCAGTTAAGGAATCTTGTTTGGTCTACATCGAAGCATGATGTTTATTTAATGTCGCATTTTTCTATCATTCATTGGTCTTCATTAAGCGGCAAGAAGACTGAAGTTCTTAACGTTTCCGGTCATGTGGCTCCATGCGAGGTGCTTCTTTCTTATGATGATTTTTGGCTCATTTTATAACCTGTGCTTTTGAATCTTTGATCATTTGTGCTTATTATTTGTTATTTCCGAATTGATCTCTTCTTCTCTGGCAGAAACATCCTGGAAGTCTCTTGGAAGGATTTACTCAGACACAAGTTAGTACTCTGGCTGTACGAGACACTTTGTTGATTGCTGGCGGATTTCAGGGTGAACTTATTTGCAAGGTAACTCTCATCTTCCATTATGACGGCTTTTGCGCTTCAGCTCTGTAGTGCATAACATGTCCTTTTTTGGCATGTGCAACTTCCTCCGGTTTTTTGTATTCAGCTACCATTCAAGTGTGAGACATATGTATTTTTTTTGGAGATCAATAATTAATTAATTGTCTGTCTTGTTATTGATTTAACCTACTCTGCTCAATGATGTGTCCAAGGAGCTTCACCTAATGATGTGGTGCATACGGGTCCAAATATTGTGAAAATTGTCTGTTCCAGTTTTACAGCTCATAGTAGCGTCACTATATGTTGTTTGCCTTAGTATGAGAAGTAGAATGTTTAGAGGCACATAGCTTTTAAGTTACCTTGAACTGATAGTTATTGTGGTTTTTTTAGCTTATAAGGTGTTATGTTGCGTAAATTTTGGATGGAACTACGTGTATCTTTCCTTTGCCCGGGACCCATGCTACTAACAAAAGATGTATGTGGAGCTGATATATTGTTTTTGTGGTGGGATGCAGTATATAGATCGACCTGGAGTTAGCTATTGTTCCAGGACGACTTACGACGATAACGCAATAACTAATGCAATTGATATCTATGACAGTCCTAGGTCTGTATTCTTATCTTTCTTCTGTTATAATCCTCTTTTAGCTTTAGTTCTGCTAGGAAAGGATAATCTGAGGGATGAAAATTGTAGTATTGATGCTTATCTGTTACCCATTCACTAACCTGAAATTAAACTATTAGCAGTGGTGCTGCACATTTCATGGCTTCAAATAATGACTGCGGAGTTAGGGACTTTGACTTGGAGAGATTTCAGCTTTCTAAGCATTTCTGCTTTCCTTGGCCGGTTAATGTAAGTATGTTCTTTCAAATTGTTGTGCATCCTAACAGGAAACTACTCAAAGCTGGATTGAAAACAATCACCTTATAATCTTTCGCCGTTGCCACCTGGAAGTTTTAGGCTGATGTGCACCATTTATGATATAATTAACTTGTACTAAATGTCATGTTATTTTTATTTTCAGCATACCTCCTTGAGTCCAGATGGTAAGCTTATTGTAATAGTTGGTGACAATCCTGACGGCGTACTGGTGGACTCGCAAACAGGAAAGGTAATTGTTCTTCTGTTTGTCGATTGGCTAACTTTGCAGACATGTTTAGGAGTGAAGGATGACGGAAAGCTTTTTGTTGACCTGATACATGTGTAATTTCAGACAGTCGCGCCATTAAGTGGGCACTTGGATTTCTCATTTGCATCTGCATGGCATCCAGATGGTCACACCTTTGCCACTGGAAACCAGGACAAGACTTGCCGCTTATGGGATGTTCGGAACTTGTCAAAATCTGTTGCTGTGCTCAAGGGCAACCTAGGTGCCATTCGATCAATCCGTTTCACGTCTGATGGGAAGTACATGGCAATGGCTGAGCCTGCTGATTTCGTCCATGTTTACGATGCAAATAATGGGTATGAAAAGGAGCAGGAGATTGATTTCTTTGGAGAAATATCTGGTGTGTCTTTCAGCCCGGACACTGAATCCCTCTTCATTGGGGTGTGGGATCGTACCTATGGTAGCCTCCTTCAGTACAACCGGTGCAGGAACCATCTGTATCTTGACTCCCTATTGTGAGCTCCATTTTTCAAGAAATGTATGTTAGATGATCTGCAGCTTGGGTATGTACATGAACACAGGTGACATATTTCATGTCAAATTGTGGAGGAGAGCTGAAAGGGACAGGCCACTGAACTCTTTTCCTGATTTGTGTGATTAGATACTTGTTTGCCAATCAAGGATTGGTGGATTTTCGGTTGAAGGATCATAGAACAAGAGAGATTGCAGAAGCGGGGTGCTTCGGATGGGGAAAATGAAAAAGCACTTATGCTGGCACGATACTGGTGCCCGGTGCCCTCTTATATAGGAGCCTTCCAATGTGTTTTTTCTCTTTTCCTTTGGGAAAATTGAATACCAGCGTGTGAATTTCAGTGCAATACCCTGCCAAACTCAATTCATTTGATGTAGCAGGTAGTGGCGTCTAATTGTATGTGTTTGTTAAAGAATAATGTTTCTTAAAAGTCCTTGGGGACATTCTTCTCTGAAATTATAAGGAGCTCAGAATAGTCTCTCCTCTACTTGTTCTTGTACGCACTTGTGGTGTATGAACACAGCACAGGGAACAACTTCCATCCATGTTAGATAGGAAATCGACGAAGACTTTCTTAGTTACAGCAATAGCCTATCAAATGTTGAGAAAACATAAATGCTGAAATGCAAATTCTGAATGTCGAGATTTGGGAATCCATGGTGTTCAGCCTAAGTGGTGTATGCTACCAGTGAAGTACTCTTTATCATATCATCATAGCATAATTCGTATTAGGATTAAGCACAAAATAATCAAACCAGTGATTGTGAACAACTCCTCTAATTGTCTCGCCATTCTGAACCTTGGCTCCAATCAAGTTAAGGAAAAAAAACCTAATTTTTTGGTCGAGCCTGAGCCTGAGCCTGGGCCTGGGCCTGGGCCAGGCCTGAGCCTTTCTGTACTATAAAGGCAAGCAATCGTCTCTTCTTTCTTCTGTTTGTTTCTTCCACCACCTGCTCTCGATGAGTCATGAGCTTGAGTGCTAACTGCAACCGAGTGTGATAGAACACACACTTACATGCATGGACTCCCCCCAGTCGCCGTTGGTTTCCCCTAGAAGATGATTATAAGTTCGACGACTGTCGGTGGCATTGTCAAACCCAAAGCAGGTCAGTCCAAGTCTGCTCTTCCTCTTCTCTATTTCAACTCTCATTCCACTTCCTCCGTTGCCCAATCTCAAGCCCCGCCTGCGATCGACACCCCCGACCCTCTCCATCTCTCCACCCATCAACTCCTCTCCCTCCTTTCCCAACCCAACTGGCCCAAAGACCCCTCCTTCAGAAAACTAGTCCCCTTCATTTCCCCTTCCCATCTCACCTCTCTCTTCGCACAACACCCCAATCTCAACCCACAAACCGCCGTCACCCTCTTCAGCTCTCTCTCTCAAAGAGCCTCCTTCAGTCCCGACGTCCACTGCTATTCCTCCCTGTTGACCATTCTAATCCGTAGCCGCTTTTTAGGTGTCGCCGAAAAGATCCGTATTTCAATGCTCAAATCGTGTCAATCACCCCAGGACGCTCAGTTCGTCTTAACATTCTTGAGAAACATGAATACTTGCGACGGTGAATTCAGCTTTAAGCTCACTCTTAGATGTTACAATACGCTTTTAATGTCTTTATCGAGGTTTCTTATGATTGATGACATGAAATGCGTTTATCTAGAGATGTTGGATGATAAGCTTCCGCCCAATATTTACACCTTTAACACAATGGTCAATGTCTACTGTAAATTGGGTAATGTGGGGGAGGCGTACTTGTATGTTAGTAAGATTGCTCAGGCGGGGTTGAATCCCGACACTCATACGTATACGTCTTTGATACTAGGACACTGTAGAAGCAAGAATGTAGATAGTGCTTCCAGGGTGTTTGCACTTATGCCTCAAAAGGGTTGTCCAAGAAATGAGGTTTCCTACACTAATCTTATTCACGGGTTTTGTGAAGCTGGACGAATTGACGAGGCTCTCGAGATGTTCTCTCAAATGGGGAACGACAATTGTCGCCCTACTGTTCGAACTTATACGGTTCTCATATATGCATTGTGTGGATCAGCTAGGATTTCCGAGGCACTGAACTTGTTTAAAGATATGATGGAGAAAGGCTGTCAGCCAAATGCTCACACTTACACTGTTCTAATCGATGGCATGTGCAGAGATAACAAGCTTGATGAAGCCAGGAGTTTGTTAAATGTAATGTTGGCAAAAGGGTTAGTCGGAAGTGTGGTGACCTTTAATGCTTTGATTAACGGGTATTGCAAGGAGGGAATCATAGATGCTGCATTTGAAATATTTGCCATGATGGAACTGAAAAATATTACTCCAAACGTTCGCACATACAATGAGCTGATCTGCGGATTTTGCAAGGCCAAAAAGGTACATAGGGCAATGGCACTGCTTGGTATTATGCTTGAGCGAAAGCTTTCACCGAGTGTAATCACTTATAACTTGTTGATCGACGGACAGTGCAAGGAGGGCCATATAGAGAGTGCCTTTAGGTTAATCGATTTGATGACCGAGAATGGTTTGCTTCCTGACCAGTGGAGTTATAGTGCTCTTATAGATACACTTTGCAAGAAAAGGAGGGTCGAGGAAGCTGGTCGTCTATTTAATTCTCTTAACAAGAAGGGCCTTAAAGCAAATGAGGTCATATATACTTCTCTGATAGATGGGCATTGCAAAGCAGACAAAGTCGATATTGCCCTGAGCTTGTTCGAGAGAATGCTTGCAGAAGACTGTATTCCAAACTCATGCACTTACAATGTGCTGATAGGTGGGTTGTGCAGAGAAAGTAAGGTGCATGAAGCATCCCTATTACTGGATGGTATGGTAGGTAGAGGTTTGAAACCGACAGTCGTTACTTACTCGATTCTCATAGAGCAACTGCTAAAAGAATATGCATTTGACCTCGCTCATACGACTTTTGACCAAATGGTTTCTTTGGGATATAAGCCTGATGTTTGTACGTACACTTCATTTCTTCTCGCATATTGCAACCAGGGGAAGTTGAAAGAAGCAGAGGAGGTGATGGCCAAGATGGATAAAGAGGGTGTTGTTCCAGATTCGGCAGCTTATACGGTACTAATTGATGGGTGTGGACGTTCAGGATTAATAAATCGTGCTTTTGATTTTTTCAAGTGTATGGTGGACGCTGGGTGCAAACCCTCCCATTATACCTATTCAGTTTTGGTCAAACATCTTTTGAATGAAAAGCAGATGGAAAAAAGTAGCAATCATACAGGACTTGATCAAAATGTAAATGTCACCTCAATTAATATTGCTGACGTGTGGAAAAGACTGGAATTTGACACTATTATGGAGCTCTTTGGGAAAATGATTGAATGCGGATGTGAACCTAATCTAAACACTTACAGTGTAATCACGATAGGACTTTGCAGAGAAGGGCGCTTTGAAGAAGCCTGGAGGTTGGTTGATAATATGGAAACAAGAGGACTGTCTCCCAATGAAGACATGTACAATTCTTTATTAAATTGTTGCTGCAAGTTGAGATTGTATGGGGAAGCCGTAAAGCTGCTTGAAACCATGCTAAAATGTGGTCTTTTACCACATCTTGAATCCTATAAGTTGCTTATCATTGGGTTATATGACGAGCGAAGTGATGAAAAGGCTAGAGCAGTTTTCTGTAGTCTGTTTGATTGTGGTTACAATTATGATGAAGTAGCTTGGATAATACTTATTGACGGTTTACTAAAGAGAGGCCTTGTTGACATATGCTCTGAATTGGTAGACATCATGATACAAAAGGGTTGCCAGTTCAATCCCCAAACATACTCAATGATCGAGGGACTACTTGCTAGAAAAGATGGGACATAAGACTTGTCTTTAGAACATAATCAGTTGGAATATGTTTGTTTGTTGGGCAATAGTTGTCTCTGGTTGCTCTCACATATGTTGATGGACATGATTCCTGTTGATGCAGAACCATATCTAGCGTTGTACATCCAGATTCTGGTTGTATAATAACTTGCGACTGCATTCTGATAAAGACATTGTCTCCTGCCATACTCAACAATTGCAAGTTGTTACGAGGAAATACACGAAATATTTCATATGTCGCTGTAACAGTTGCCACAGACAAAGGAAAGAAAACATATGGACAACAAGAGTAAGGTAATGAGTGACCTTCTCAGGGTCCTACTTTTTGTACTACCGTATGTTTCAGTCCTCACCCCCAAATTTTTTGATAGATAATTTCCTTGTTAAAAAATAATAGACAGTTCTTATTGAAAGAATTCTTTCTCTAACTACCACTGTCCCAATGGATCGTGCATTTCTTAGCTCTCACTTCACATGTCCTGCAGCCTTATTCTGCAAATTGTCATTTTTATGCAGAACAACTTTCTGGTCCCTAAATGTTAATTACTTGATTTTAGTCACCTTTGTTCATGCTTGCATCACCTCTTATCTAAGTATCTTCGATTCCATTTTGTTACGTTGTTTAAGTTAGTCTGTTGCATGTCTAGAACATAAAATACAGTTGGTTGAAGTAGGTTAGCAGGTACCAAAACCTTATATTAATATTCACAATGTGCTCGAAATAGACTCTGAGAGTTGCCCTAGATGGTTTTGGACTCTCATCCTTCTTCCCCAAAAATACCCGGGTCTAAAATGTGGATGTTAAGTTGGATGTGTAAAAGCTGAAGTGAATACATTGTTACTGCATATCTGATGTATTGAGGCAGGGAGGGAGGAGAGAGTGAGCTCGAGAGGTGCTATTATAGAGAATTGGCGAAAGAGTTTGTACTGTTGCGCATGTTTACACCAGGTCTGAATTACAATACTACCTCCACCACTACCCTGTTAATCCTGTATCCCTAACACTTACCATGGTAGAGGTTGCATAAGAGGTATTAAAATGAGTGAAAATATCCTTAGATGGTCTGACATAAGCAGTAGAGACCAGAAAATGTGCCACTAAGAGAAAGTGCCAAGATTACAGTTTTTGTTGAAGCTAGGGAAAGACCTCTTCTAGGCAAGAGCCACGACTAGGAAATAAAAGGATTCAGTCATTAGAGGACTGATGAGAAGAAGCAGCGGCATTATTATATGGCAATAAACTTTTGCCTTGCTCAGTTGTTTGAGTAGGAAATATATTGCTCTTCACTTGGTATCTTGTTCGCAGTTATCTCATTCCTAAATAGGGTTCCATTGCTAATCTCTCTACTCTAGTCATGGTGAGGGCTGGGAATGCTGAATATGTGAAAACTGTGAAAATTACGCACAAACACACACACGCTCTAACGAACACAACGAACAAAGACCATAGCTCTAAATTCACTTTGTCATAGATGATTATCAAATATCCTGTTGGTTGCATGCTGGTGCCAAGTTTGGTTGAATGTATTGTCCAATAGCAAATAGTTTATGGGTTGCATGTGTATATTTCCCGTCTTCAGGCATTCTTTTTGTGTGTCTTCGCGTGAGCATGAGGTGCCTTAGTACAATTAATTACTTGAAAAAGCTTGGTATTTACTTGTCTTGCTTTATAACATTATCATTTATAATTGATAGGGTACTGGAATGAGGAGACCGATAGCCTTATATCTCGTGCGAGAAAAGGTCATAGATGAAATTATCTTGTCAAATATGAAAGTCACCTTACTTGGAATGCCAAGAACCTGCAAAGTTGCTATACTTGAGCTAAAAGCAGAACATGCGAGGTCAGGAATCTTACCCTTGCTATTCTTGATTAAACACGTGCTCTAATTTTGGCCAATCTTTTCCTATTATGTAATTTGCCAACTGTTTTCAGGTGGTTTTATTGGAATGTGTTTTTCTATCTCTCTATCTATGTTTAGTTTAAACTGCTTGGTACCCTTTTGCGAGTGATCGAAGTCAAATTCTTATGGTAGTATACTTCCCATTTGCTATAGCCAGTCCTTTCGATCAAACACTATGGAGTACAAGCTCATTTATTTTTATTTTTTCTATCTATAATAGAAATCACTGTTTATGAATATAC
>JAVXUO010001756.1:0-54482 GCA_033065855.1 Escallonia rubra
AAGACCACCTAATAATGTTCCATTACAAACAAAGGAATTGCTTTTTCTTATCATGACCTTGCGACTAAAAAACACGGAGTGCCCTGTTTAATAAGCAAGGAACCATAATCGAATTCATAGGAGCCTTTGGTACCCAAAGTCCATTATTTAGAATTAAACTCCTTTTGCTAGAAAACTACAAAGAAGCTACTCCAACTGCTACTGCTGCTAATCTAGCATCTGACGCAAGTGTAAGCTATCTCTCCTTCACTTCTTCTTAGATTTTCTTGTAACCCTTGCAAAGAAGTATAAACACGACTAGTGGCTCGGAAGTATACACATAGGATTTTGTTAAAGCCGTCGTTAAATATGATTCAACTACTAGTTATTTAATCTTACCCTTTCGTATCAACTTACCAAGATAGGCATCACTATTATGCTTCTACCGTCTGGCCTCTCGGTAATGTAAACACCTTCGATTGACTTTCATTTCACCCTGAACTTGCCTCTTGGTTACTGCATCAGTTGCAGCCAAAACAACCTTCTTCTTTATTTTGTTTGTTTTGTTCTTTTTCTCGGCCTTAGGCTTAAAAGAATTAAAGCCACATGATGCTACCCATGGGCACAAGAATACCCTTGGCAGCCTGAAGCTCTTGCATCAACTTAGGGAGAGTAAAATTCAAATTTTCCATGTTATAGTTAATCCTGAGTTAAGCAAAGGTATCAGACAATGATTGCAACAACATGTCAACCTGCGTTGCCGCGTCAACATTTGCTCTGTAAGCTTCCAGTTCGTTAAGATAAGAGATCATTTGAGACAATGATCACAAACTAGAGTTCTTTCAACTAGTTTTTTCTTCCATTACAGACTTCATGAGATTCTGCCTCATGGCACGAGTCTGCTCACCCAACAAAGCATGAAGAGATGACATCATAGCACTGGTAGTTGGCATGCCCATGTGTTCATGCTGAAGCAAATCTGATAAGGAGCCCAGAATATAACATTTGTCCATCTCATCGGCATTGACCCACTTAGCATAGGCTTTTTGCACTGCAAGCCAAGCATTAGTAGCAGGTTCTATGGGCAAGGTTAATTAAGCACAAACTTGTATTCCTTAGATGTGAGAACAATATCCAAGTTCCTTTTCTAATCAACATAGTTAGGGGCAGCCAGTTGTTTCTCTTTTAGGATGACATCAAATGGATTAAATGAAGACATGATGACTGAAATAAAAATACAGTGTGCATTATTAATTAGCATGGTCACGTATAGAGTTTTAGCAAATAATATGAAATGGATCCCTCAAACCAAATCCATAATCTAACAAGGGTATCGTAATCATACATAATATCCAACCAGAGGGAAAGAACAAAATTATGATTATTAATTTTTTTTTCTTATCTGATTAACTCTTAATAAAGAAGAATAACTTACCACTTTTTTACATAGGTTGTCCTTAACTTAAGACCTTGCGATAGAAAAAATATATTAAAATCTTTTATGAAGTGTATAACCTGGGGTTTCAAAAATCATACTTGTTTATACATATCTCCGATAGGGGGAATGCTTCCGATATTATTTTACAAGAAAACATATCCAGTAGAAAATTGCAATCTAATAAAATGAGGGTTTTATTTTATCAATCTAATAAATAATTTTATTTTACTTCGTCTCAAGAAATAAATAAACATTTAAAATAATTTAATGAGAAAACCAAAATTAATCCTTAGGTACCGCGCACTAATTCCCAATTACGGGGGTCCCACTAAAAAAATTTAACCGTACCACTAGGGTATTCCCAGTATGCAAACCAGTGGATATATTATGATTTTCACAGTTGCTCTAATTTGTTTTTGATTAAGAGTGATTACGTTGCATACAACTACCACATAAATCACGTGGCAAAATTAAAACAGAATTTAGAATCCTTTTCTAAAGTGCTCTCATGACTTATCAGAATCATTTTTTCATGGGACTCTCCATGAACTGATTCACATGCATCCATCTGCTTTACATTCTTGTCCATGATTTGGATGTCCTCTATTGAATCGAGCTGTTGTAAGCAGCGAAATCTACGGTATGTCCTATACTCCCAAAGGAGTGTACATTCAGTGTATTGATTACAACACAATCCTAAACTCCCAAGAGAGTGTACCTTCAGTCTAAATTAATTACAGAACATTCTTGCACTCCTTGAGGTGTTTACTTAGAGCGATATACTGAAACCAAAATTTAGGTACATCCCACTTTAAAAACAACGACCAGTAAAGTTTGGCTTACATCCCAACTTAAAAATGGCAACTATTAGAAATTGGCTTACATCCATATTTAAGAACAACAACCATTAAAATTTTGATTTAGAAAAGAATTGAGCCACGATAGCATACATCGATTCCGCGAAACAGACGCATCTTACAACATATCCATCCATGACCATCATGAATCCCTTAATGCATATGATGTATACTTTTGAATCATTAAAATTGATATACTGTATAACCTTAAGAGCAGCAGTTTCTATGACCTTTATCTATTACATGCATATCGCATGAATCATGTAAAAGCATAAAGATTGCCTTTGATGCCAGTTGTTTAGAAAATTTGAGAAAAAGTATAGGGTTTCTTTGAAAAAAACTTTAACAACAAATACGTGCCCCTTCAATCCTTTTTATGGTATAGATTAATGTAACAATCTGCAAAACAAGACCGAAAAGAAAACTTACAAACTACTTGGCTGGTCTAGCAGGATTTCGACTGCGATTGGACTGAGCTTCTCCTTAGATCTTCCCTCTTATGACCTTGTAAGACTTTCCAAAACTTAGTTTTACCAAGCTTTAACTAAAAGGGCGAGAGAAAAAAAAAATCCATATTCTTTTTCTTGTGTCTCACCAAAAAAAATTGATCAGCCTAGTATTGATAATACTATGACTAACCCTTTTCTCTTTGGATCAAATCACAATGAAGGCTCTGAATTTGGTCACAATTGACGTTGGGAGGGGGATCCTAATGGGTTTCCTCTTCTAGCTACAACGGGTTTGAATAATTATAAGGTCATCTTGCAACCTTATCCAGAACCCATTAATTACAATTAGCACCCTAAATAACTTTAATGCACTCCAGTCTAGAAAATATTATTTAAGCCCTTATTACTAATTATCACGAAACTTCCCTCCATGTGAAAATCACAAACGTCGCAAAATAAATTTATTATAGTTATGTTGCATTTATATTTAGTCCTTAAGTCCCCAAAATTTATAACCTTGATCATTTATTAAATCAACCTTCTAGTAATATACCTTACTAAAAGACTTGGCCAAGTTTCACGATCAATAATAAGTTAACTGAAGTGAATTTCATATCCTTAAAAGAGGGTGTAGAATTTCATGACAATAGATAATATTCTCAAGATCCACAACAACATTATCCAATAGCCAAGGAATGTCAAAGAAATATATTAATTTGAGTTCATAACTATCTCAAAATTGCAGATTGTCATATATTTGAATTATCGTGGAAAAATATTTTATCAGACAGTAACACAGCTAAATATTATTCAGATTGATCCCTTTCAATGATTATGCCAATGCACTATTACTTTACTCAAATTCTCCACTTGCAGGGTTAAAATTAACCATCTCATTAAGCACTACTAGATGATTTTTATAAATTCATCTAAGGTTGTGAACATAATTATTTAATTATATGCATAAATCATATCACAAAAAGTATGGAATAATGAATAACATACATGACCGATTAATGAAACGTGCAATAATATTATTAAATCCAGAAATTTAACCAAACATCAAGGTTTTAGGCAACCCCAACAAATGGGTCATCTGTCTCAAGGAGCACCTAGTGCTGGATGGCACTAGTTTCCTCCTGGTCGTCAAGGTGCTGCTCCTTTTGGATGGTAGGATTTAGACCTTCGTTAGTAGCCTTATCATCAATCTTTCAATGGAGAGGCATGGTAGACAGAGGGTGATATTCAAACCCCCCCAAAACCCAAACCGAGTTGCCAAAAATGGTTCCTAGAAAGCAAGTTTGCAGTGTACATCGAGGTGCCACAAAGATATAGTACAGTTTGAATGCCCGACATAGTAGTACAATAGGACATAATAAGGGTAGGAACTAAGGTAACCAAACAGAGCTAGAGGACAGACAGTGCCGCGGGCCCGAAGGCGCAGAGCGAGTACAAGAGCAATCGTTACAAGTTTAACATCAAGGTCCAAACATTGGGTCCAATGCTAAACTATGCAGCTGATATGCTTTCTCTTTCTAAGATTCTCAAGCTCTGAGGGTTTAGAATGAGATAGTGAATATTTGAAGTTTTGTAAATTATTACTCAATTTCTTAGTTCCAATATTCATAGGTAGCTAAACTAATTTGTCATTAAGTGACACATGATGTTCCTTGGGAGTGGCAACTTGCCGACAGTGCACAATCTGTCGACGTACAGTCAGATCACTGTCCTCAAGTGGCCGACATAGTGTGGCATAGCTCTGTTTGCTGACTGACATAATGCCAGCGTCGCCGCAGAATACCTCAACTAGCTACCAGTCCAATTCCCTTACAGAGTGCCATGGGAGTGTCAAGAGATGCATATAACCTATAATAATGGAGAACCTCTAGCTTAACTCCCAAGTGGGCTATGCTTGATGTTCTCTGAAGACATGCTCCAATTAAAAAGTCTCGAAGTGACCTAGAGGTCATGATTCTGGGGGCGTCGATGATTACAAGTGACATAAGTGTGACTAATCATAACTTTGGCGTGCCTAATGTCACGCAAATTGCATAGGCAAACGTCGTGTCCCGGAGAAGAAACCTAATCCGTTGTGGAATGACAAAAACACTAAAGAATGGGTCGAAGCATGTTCCTCAAGCAAGGCCAAAGGCGTATGGTCATGAAAATATGGAATGATGTCGGGGGTATGGTTGTTAGATGCAGTATTAGGGCTTGTCATGTCAGAAGCGGTACTGAGGTGTAGCTGAAGTATGTGGCAGCAGTGCATAAAGTGTAGGCTCGAGACGGTAGCCCGAGATATGGGTTTAGTGCCAAGGGCACACAACATAAGGATGACATGTAGCTACTCGACATAGTGTTGGAGGCATTTAGCATAATTCGGTTGCGGTCGTGTTGCAAGGTGCACCAAGATGCATGTCATGAGTCATGGAGTGCCCCAAGTGCCAATAATTGGTTAAATATGTTTTCAGGAGGTGGTTGACGGGTGCATCTCTACGAGAGAGGTGTTGACGCATATAAGCTACGGCATGCACCATGTGATGTCCAAGCATCAAAGAAGGTGTGTCAAGGTACGCATTTGTGGAGGGTGTCAAACCATGTTCAAGGTTGGAGTGGCATGACCAAAAAATGAAAGGGGAAGGAGGATGAAGCTAGGGCAGGCCATTCCCTTTTCAATGGGCTGAACCCCCTTGGGGCGTCTGACCTCCTCCCTCGCGCAAAGCGACGGCGACCCCCCTCTTGGCATTTTGGTTTGGGGGACCACCCTTGTGACCTTTGGTTAGTGCCTTAGACGATTTTTAATAAGATTGATGGCACATGACACGGACATGTGCCCCAGGTTGACAGGCATTGTCGACAGTTGGTCATTGAGTATTTGTTGATGTTTCTTGAAAAGCGCATCCCAAACATGATCTATTGAGCATAGACATAATTGGCCAGCAACAACACGATTACAATCTTTGACTATTATTCTGAATTATTGAGCTATGCATAAATTGCTAAAGTAATATAGGACCAGCCATGGTGAGTGAATGTCAAGCATAGGACGTTCTATCAGTATATGCGTAGTGAATTGGGTGGTGTAGAAAGGAATTGAAGTCGCATGGCAGGAAATCCGTAAGCCGTTCTTAGAGTGGAATTGCATCACCAGTTTAAGATGGCAAAAATCAAAACGTAGGCCACAAATTCGAGGAACGGGTGCATTTAATCACCCACACACAGGCGCCACAAAGCTTCTTGATAAAAGCTTTTGAGAAGAATTATTTTGACGTAGATATTCGTACTCTATAGTGTACTTGTTCGTGCTGTATCATGTCACTAAAAAGTTAATATTTTGTCACTGTTGCACTTTTTAGAAATGAATAAAGTTGTAAAAAAAGTACAACAAGACGTGAACAAAGAATCCCGAATTAGGATTGAAAAGCATTGCCTCTGCACTAGAGACTGTTTCAAATGCTTTTCTAACGACGGGCAAGCTGAAAAGCCCAAGCTCATGCTTAGATCATTTCATCGAAGATCTGAGTCAAAATTAATTTACGGTTTGCAGATCGCTTACAATGGCCAGGCCAAGCCAACAACCATTACTGGTCATGGCTTACAGTGCATATACGCTACATAAAGAAGGGCTGTTGAGCTGGTGCAAGTTCATTATTTTTCTTGCATACTGAAGACAGTTTAAAAGAAAAAGTAACTATGCATTAATGCGTTTTTTTTTTTTTTTTTTTGTGAGGCTCTATCAACCTTCCAAAAAATAAAATACTGCCAAAGTGCACAAGGCTTCCTCTGGCAGTTTCTAGGCATAAGAACCGTAGTCAGGCTTGACCAAAAAAGGAAAATCTACTTCATACTACCAAGGCTACAACTGATCTCAGGAAAGCGCATTGCACAATGATTTGTATGCATTAACGCAGTCTTTGAATTTCTCCTCGGCCATTGCCTGCAAAAACATTCACTCATCTTGTAAGAATTAGGACGCAATCATCGCAAAAAGGACCATGATATATGAGCAGATGCAAGTGCAGCAAAGGTCCTTAAAACGCCTTGTAGACAAAGTTGGAGAGTAATGTACACAAAATTTACCAAAGAAAAAACAAAGGGCAGATACATTCTGAAACTCTATGGATTAGGCTCAATGAGGGGTTTAGTTGTGTTTTTCTTAAACATTACGCTTAACAAAACGAATTCAACTAAATCAGGTTACATGCATGTAGATGAACTAAATATATGGGCTGTCAATAGAATAATGGTAGGAAGAGGAAGTAAAGAAGAAAATAAGGTATAATTTGACATCTAGGTGCTTGTTGATGTTCCCATCTACAAGATCTAAATTTTTTTGGTTCGTTGCTCTAGCCCTGATTAGGTGGAGAAATGGGCCTCAAAAGTAGGGTTGTATACGAACCGAGTTCGAGCCGAACATGAGTGTGTTCGAACTCGATTCGTTTAAGTTTTGACATGTTCGAGCTCGGCTCGTGTTCGTTAAGAGCCAAAATTTTGATATTCGAGCTCGGCCCGTGTTCGTGACGGTGGGACTCGGGCTCGGTCGCTCACCTCGTTTCTCAATACCAGCCGACCTCGAGTTCAAAAATTCAGGCTCGTATTCATGTTCAAGTTCCATTCAAATCCCTAAATTAACTCATAATTCTCAAATCATTCAAACAATCACGCTATAATTAATAAAAAAACGATACATAGAAGATCTAAGAAAGGATGCAGAATCAAAAACACAGAAAAAATAAAATCTGATCGATTGGCGATCAAGATATAGACAACGGTCAACGAGTTGATGCATTCGAGGTTGCCCTTGGCTTTGAAGAGACGATGGCTTTGCAGATCTGAAACTTTGTTTTGCGGCTTTGTAACTTTGCAAGTTGAATCCGGTGCCGCAGGTTGAATTCGGCGACGGAGAGATGACGCGGCGAAGACAGGCGATCGACGTGACAGAGATGGACGGTTGAATCTGGCGCCGCAAGTTGAATCCGTCTGTGAAGAGAGCGACAGAGAGGGATGGATGGACATGCCATGTGCGATCTGCGTCTGTGTGTGTGTGTGTGCCAACGAGGTACGGGACTGAGAGAGTGCGGCTGGGACGCAGAGAGAGTGCGGCTGTGTGGTTTCTGAATTGTGATATTAGGTTTAGGTTAGTTTCACTTTATATAGTTAGGGTTTTTAAGTTTTGGGCTTCATGGATTGGATTATCTAGGTTGGCCTTTATGTTTATAAGTGGGCTTGGGGTTTTGGGCTGACTTAAAGGCCTGGCCTATAACTTTAAATTTGAATTTATGTGATTTATATAAATGTTAATTTTGTAAATATATTATAATTAATTTATTGTTTATACGAGCTGTTCGCGAACACGTTTGTGAACATTTTAGAGTGTTCATGTTCGGCTCGTTTATTAAACGATCTCTAAAAACTTGTTCATGTTCTGTTCGTATATTAGACGAACGAACATGAACGAGTTTTATGGTGAACGAACCACGAGCCGTTCGTGAACAGCTCGGTTCATTTACAGCCCTACTCAAAAGTGGAGTAATCGGGGCTGTGATATGTGGTATGGCGCAAATAAAGTTTATGGATGAAGGTTTTAGAGAAGATTGGTCTCAGCGAGTTGCGCATCAACAGGGTTAGAGTTTTGGGGAGAGGGGTTAATAAAGGGGCATGGCTGTTTGCTGACGATGTTAGGGGCGGGCCTAGCCGGTGGTAAGATGAGGGGTGGGTGCGACTGAAAGTCTAGATGGTCGGAGAAGATTTCAACTTTATGGAACATAAGGAAAGCAAAAAAGTTAGCAGAATTACATGAACAAAGCTACGAAGTTAGGAAGGGTAGTGTAAAGCGTAAAAGAGGAGGTGTAAATAGCCCTGTCCAAAACAAAAACCAGAGTATTGATCTTTTGTTTCATAGAAGGCAGAACACCCAAAACTCACATTCATGGATGCATTGGCAGTAGAGTTTCTAGAGTCTTAAAATAAACTGACATATCTCACCAGTTCTTTATATTTTCTAGGAACCAACCATTGTACTAGAAAGAGCTAATATAACGACAATCAAAGAATATCAAGCCCATGGTCCACCAAAAGGACCTCCATTATATAAAAATTACATGGACCATACTTGCCAGTTAGTTGGGACAAGAAGATTCAAACACGAACCTGTGAGTGGCCTTGATGCTTATCAGGATGCCACTTTAAAGCGGACAAGCGGAAACTGCAAAGAAAGAGTTTTTGAAGTCAGTTTCCATCACTTCTCCAGTAATTAATGGTCGTGTATCGTGGTTGTGTATCAACGACCTTATTGGAACACAAGAGTATGCCCAAATTATAAAAAAAATGAAAAGAGTGAAAAGCATCGAAGCACTCACGCATTCTTCACATCAGCAATCTTTAAGGGACCTTACGTGGGCAGACCACGTAGTGCCCGCTCAGAGTATGACCCTGTACAGCACGTCTCATCATCCTATTCTCCTCCACTTGCAGTACCCCATTTTTTACTTCTGCGGTTAGTCCAGTTCGCATGCTCTCTCCAGTCAAATCCATTTGTTGAGTTTTGGAAAGAAGACTCCTCCCACAACTTAAAAGAAGACCACATATACAATCTATTCCCGAATCTTGCTTGAAAGAATGTGCCGGGATCCTCGTCAAACTCATCAAAGAAATTATCCGCTCTATGCTTACCTGAAATTAGAAGGAGAGCATCAAATTAGTCAGTGAATAATTGAGACCATCATCTGAAAGAAAACTGAACCTTAAAATTTGTCAGCATGAGTTTCCTTTCCAAGCTGTTAACTTCTTGACTACAATAGAAGCCGCAAGGAGCAAACTTGTATGGTACCAGCACAGAAGAGCAAATATAGAAAAATCTAGTACCATCATTTAACTAACTTGTGTGTATGGTACCAGCAAAGAGCAGCAAATCTAAAAAAACCTAGTCCTGCCTTTTTACTATTTTGTGGAACTTAGAATGTCCAATTGCAAATAGAAAGATAAAAAGTATGTCATCTGCTACAGCTGATAATTGTTTTCCAAGATTTTCAACTCTACTTTCCCCTGCCCCTCCCCTTGCCTCTGAGGGAGGAGGAGATGGACACTAAAGTATATCTAACAATTGACCTTGCCTTAGCCATTTGTTTCATGAAGCAGGGTTCACCAGCATCAAGTCTATCATTCAACTCAGGAGAAGACAAATCAATCAATCATCGTTTAAACAAGGGCTGCAGAATATGTTATCCTGCATGGGATATTACAAAAAAATTTACTTAAATATTCTCAAATGGAGGAGAGGACGCGCGCGGAGGGAGGGGGGAGAGAGAGGGAGAGAGGGAGGGAGGGAGAGAGAGAGAGAGAGAGAGAGAGAGAGAGAGAGAGAGAGAGAGAGAGAGAGAGAGAGAGAGAGAGAGGCATATATAAAACTGGATCCAGTAAATGGGATACCAAGGAAGGTATCTTCGGCACTTTGCATAGGTCAGATGTTGGATTGGAGTGGCACTGGGCAGATTGCATCTGGGGCTAGGAGGGTAGGAAGGGAGAGGGAGAGGGAGAGAGAGATGCATATAAGACTGGATCCAGTAAATGGGATACCAAGGAAGGTATCTTCGGCACTTTGCATGGTCAGGTGTTAGATTCGAGTGGCACTGGGCAGATTGCATCACAACATTCGTGGGCCTAGGAGGGTTTGCCTAGTACCAATTCATTCTCAGGTGTAGAATACCTGACCTTTGACCCAAAGTCAATAGAATTGAAGGGAATACAAAATAATACTTTCATGACACTAGCATTCTGATTTTTCCGAATATAACCGACGTCATTTATCTCTTGAAATATAACATTAGATATCATAAAGATTGAGCACTACTAAACTCCACAAAGGAATATTTATATTCTTAAGATGGAGATAACGTTGAGGGAGGGATCGGTCGCCTTGAACGTGCATTGCCAGATAAGGGGATCAGATGTGTTCAAATTTTGGATCCAATAAATGGGCTACCTGGGACGGTATAATCTGCGCCTTGCATAGGTCAGGTTTAGAAGATTGCCGCACAACATTCTTTGGGGCAAAGGCAAGGAAGGTTTGCCTCATACCCCTTACTGCTCAGCTGTAGAACACCTGATCTTCCACCCAAACACTTTCAGAACACTAGCATCGTAGTTTTCAGAATTTAAGAAAGTCATTTGTGATGTGACGTAACATTGGTATCATTCTCAACTTCAGAAGAGGAACCTGCAGGTTAGCTTCGGTCATGGAGCTAATACGACTACTAGATGTCTATTTTGGTGGTTAAAAAATAATGTGTAATTAACCCTAAAAAGGAGCACTTTGATGCGAAGTAGTGACTACAAGGTTTGCACAAAGAACAATGAAGTAAAGATAAATATAAACATATACTCTGGCTTTCATTTTCTTGTAACGTGCGTAACTGCCCCGACGACCAGAAGACCGAGATCACGGAGTTGATACAACTACTAGTTCTCTATCTTGGTGGTGGAACAATATAGTCTATGGCCCTTAAAAAGAACACATCAATACGAAGCAGGGACGATAAAAGGTCTATATAAAGAACATGGAAGGAAGGAAAGACAAATATCAAAACATAATCTCACGTTTCATCTTCTGGTGACGAACCCGACGAGCAGAAGACTTCGATCGACATTTCTTATTTGCGCTCTCTGAGTTGTTTGCTTGCTCATCATCCTGTCGGCTTGTTTTGTCTGCTCTGGAAAATTCCTCCTGTTTAATGTAAGAGCAAAGTGTTCGTGAGGACACAAGATTGAGAAATGAACTTGGAGTAACTTGGATATGCACAAACATAGGCTATGGTATAAGAAAGTGACATTTTGAAAAGATTAAAGTTTCAAAAGCTGGCCTACTAGGAAGCACGGACACCTCTCCTAGGTGGAGGTATGGTGTCCTAAACAGACGGACACCCCGACACCCTCCGGACACCGCCCGACATGTGTCGGACACCACCAATCGGTGTCGGAATTTTTTATTATTTTTTTTTTTTTTCCACACCGTGTCCGACACGGCATAGAGCAGTGTCGGACCATCTGCTTCTCTTACCTCAAGGCCGTCTCCTTCTCTCTCGCCTCACGGGTGCCCTTCTGCGCCATTATCGACACGGATTTGTTGCCAGAGCTCAGTCGCCAACATCCCAAAGCCGAAGCCGACAGATCCAGTCGCCGTCGTCAGATGCCGAAGCAGCTATCGCCGTCGCCAGAGCTCACTTGATCGTCGCCGGAGGTCCTCGGCCGCCATCGCTGACCCACAGGTACTTCTTCCTCAATCTCGTCTCCTTTTTCTTCGCCTCCCTTCCCCTCCCTTGAATCTGACCGCTTCCTTCTCTTCTGAAAGCTTGTCTCCTTTTTCTTTCTTCTTTTTTTTTGTCTCCATCTGCCAAGAGTCGTTTGACTCGTTTCTTCTTTCTTCTTCTTTTTTTTCCTTTTACTTAGTTATTTTGTCCAGTACTTTAATTTCAGAAATATTTTTTTGACTTCATTAATTTGTTATTTTAGATTGCAGAATGTATTTAATATATATTAAATATATATATATATATATATATATAATAAAAATATATTAAAAAAATAGCGGTGTCCAAAATCTGATTTTCTGGAAATTGCAGTGTCCGATGTCCGTGTCGGTGTCGGTGTCCGACACCGTGTCCGTGTCCGTGTCCGTGTCCGTGCTACCTAGCTGGCCTATATTGAAATGATTGAACTACTTTAATTAGAAGAAAAAATAGTACAATGATGTAGCTTTCATTTCCCTGGCTTCTTAAATAAGCTATCTAAGACGCCCATAATAGTACATCGTTTCATTCAGAATGTCCAGATATCAACCACTTTCCATTATCCCTATACCCTCTTCCAAGAAACCTTTTTCTCTATGCTCTTTTTGCACACAACACCTCACAACGACCACTGCCCCCTCTCTAATTTAAACCCACCTTCCATGAGAGTCTAAATTTAAAAATACAACCTGCCAATCCTAACATGTTAGAAGGAATCACTTTGCGATGTTGAATATATATCAACCATGGAGTTGTCCACTTTAGGAGTACAGCATTTCATGGTCCACCCATCAAGTATATGATAGTGATGTTTGAAAGTTCCACTTGTAGATGAGATCATGAAACTACCTAATTATATGCTAATTTAATATCTTCCATAGGCAGTAAACATATTTGAGGCCTTTCAGATTCCCTTTTGTTACCGCCTCGAGACCTTTCACCCGTTGCTACAACCATCCTCTTAATCCAAATGCCACACCCATAAATCACACTAAGCCTAACCGAGGGGAGTCCATGAATAACATTATAATTGATGAATCTGATTCAAGTCGTAGGAATGACTCTAACGAGAAGATTGATGGATATGGACCAGTCCAAATTTCAGTGGAAGGAAACAATATAGGCTTCAGACACACCAGAGGTGTGTAATGGCATTGTGTTGTTTTCAAGGGTCAGGTGCACCTGGACATTATTAAGCTGGAGCTGATTAAACATGGCAGTACTATTTTATACTTCTTAGATGACTATCCAGGTTAGCTCTCTCATTAATACATAAGTTGAACCCTCTAAAATTAGCATAGCTTTTAAAGTAGTTGGTGTTCAACATCTAACTAGAGCAGGAAGGTTCTAAGCTTTACTCTTCAACCTGAATAAATGTTTGTAATTGCTGACAGACCACATCATATGTTGAGGAAGAGAAGACAATAAGTTGGAACTAACTGGTACTTCCACTTAGTTTTTCCCCTCTATGAAAAGATTAAAAAATAAAGGAAGAAGAGAGAAACAATAATCAGATTTGCGTGAAATGTTCCGATTATATCTTGACATTGAGGCAACACAATTTACTTTTTTGGAGACTGTAAGAACCGCTTCGCTGGTTGGTCTGCCTTAGATGGTGGGGGATGAGGCAAAATGACTGTGTTTAGTGAGAAGCAACTATCTTTGAAGAAGATTAGCTAGTGGACTAGGCAAATTTTATGGGAGCCATGGCCCATTGCTATTATATAGCTATGTAAATTGACTCGAACCAGCCAGGTAGCCAGCCACCCCAGACCTATAGCAGCCGGTTCTGTCCAATATATATCAAAGAGCAAACCAAAGCTGGGACTGTGGTTCTTGTGATAGTGTACCGAGCGGGGGTTACTTGAACTTGAATCATCTATTGGCTTAAACTATTTCCGTACTTGGTGGTCCATAACTTCAAACTGCTAACAGATGAAAATGCTGTTATTTGTTTTTTTTTTTTTTCTGATTCTTGCACATAGACAACCTAAACATTTCTGTCATTAGATAGATCATAATAACATTTAACATCAGCTCTAGGGCCCCAATGCACTCAAAATGTATCATATTAAGAAAACATGAGACTATCCACCAACTGTGTAAGCTGATTACAGAACTTACATAGACATACATACATACATTATATATATATATATATATATATATATATATATATATATATATTGCAATAAGCTAAGAAGTTAAAACCACAGCTACATAATATGGGAAGATAAATATCATTACATGCTTTTAAAAATAAAGTTACACGTGATGCGATATCACTAAAAGCTTGATCAAACAGAATTAGAAATGTGTACCTCATATATAAATCTGGAGGACCTGTTATTCAAGGAGCCGTTATTGTGCAAGAGATCATTTAATGCTTTCTTCGCATCAGCACGCTTCTGACGTGTTTCATATCTGATATAACTCTGAATTATTCATACAAGATCAGAGAAGCTTTAGCACGCTAAGTAGTAAACGATTCAACTAATAAAGGAGAAAGAAGAAAAGAATCACTAGGTGTTGTGCACTATTGTCGATCTCATATAATACATGAAATGTTGTTCATGATGTATATGATAAAGAGAAAAAACAATAAAAATTCGTATACTCATAAAGGTTGACACCTTACACAAGTTCCGATACATGATGCATAACTTACGGTACGTGATAAGATATGCTAGATCTGAAAGTCTCAATTTTACATTTTTCTTGGGTTCTTCCACTTTTAAAGTTTCTACAATCAATACCGAATATATAATTAGAAATAGTTGCTTAATCTAGTTACTCATTTCTCATTCGATGATGTAATCAAATTGTTAAAGTACGGTTATAACTTATAACGTAAGATAGGTGCAGTGAATTCCTCACTACATGTTGTTTTTAGCATGATTAAAGAATTATTTCTATGAGAAACAGGATCAAATCGCATAGCTGGTCAGAAGTGTTGGACACATATCTCAAACCCATGTCCAAGTGTCGATCGACATGGGTTACTTCAAGCATTTTTAAGAGTCGTATCAGAGATCAAAACCAACTTGAAAACACTTCTTACACCCCGTACAAATTACCCTATACTATTTTGAAATCAGTTCTTGCTAAAGCAATCTGTTACGTGGACTATTTAAAATGCATGAAGTACAAGAGTCCGACACTCGACATTCAGACATCGGTATGGGATATGTCTGACACATCTCATGGGATATGCCACCTAGAACACTATCTTTTACGCTTTTCTGATTCATTACTGCTACACGAGTGTAAGATGTATCCATTCAGAGAATGAATAATCACGTTAAACACCATTTGACCTTGGTACAATTCTAAAAACAATAACTAACGCGAAAATTTCTTTGTAGGAATCATGCACTCCTCTTTCGGGTCAAGATAACATGCCCGACACCTACCAACACGATACCTTTGGGGCAGATGTCGGAAACCTCTCCGCAGTCTCTCGATACTCTTCATTTATTCAATTGTCAGACACTCTATGCAGAAATGTCAAACACCTCTTGGCGGTGTTCATGTGTATTTTTTGGATCTTGTCCTAGACTCCGTGTCGGATACCTTATGTCGAAGTGTTTGACAGATAGGGCAGAAGCGCACTTGTTTAACCATAATTTGAGGGTCATGATGGAATATTAGGAAAAGTTGGGGTTGTTTTATACACCAAAGACTAGGGAACCCCAAAGGCAGATTGTATTCTTACCTTTTGTTCCAATATACTTCTGCCTAACTGAGAGGGAGACAGGACACTTCGACAAAGGCAATCGAATATAGAAGACGAATCTCTCTCAATTGTTAAGCGTGTGCATGGAAGAGTTTCATAATGGAGGTCCAAAGGACTATGAACATGATGAAGCAATTGATGTTGATTAAATCTTCGTGGATGGAAGAAATGAAAGCCTTTTCTATTTTCCTTTAGCTTGTTTTTATGGGATTTTACACTACCTAATAATCTATAGCAACTTGATATCAGCTATGGCTTTTATTTGTGGTTCATCAGTTGGCATCTAGGACGCACCACCTCATATGGGTCGAGGTATGGTGTCCGACACCTACCAAAACCCCGACACCTTCGGACAAGTGTCTGACACCTCTCAGCGATGTCCGATTTTTTTAATTTTCCAATTATCAAATACTGTGTCAAACCCTCTTGGAGAAGTGTTGGACACCTCCTGAAGCAGTGTCGGACACATCCTGAAGCAGTGTCCACAGGTATGGGGCCAAAATACAATATTTCAATCTTATTTTGGGGTCGATGTGTAATAATTGACAATTCTGGGCCTTTTTCATAAATAAACTTTTAAGCCAAACCCTATTGACCAAAACCTTTTGTCTTCTAAGTCTCATCTATGCAGCTACTGTCTGCGTAACCAAGAAAAAAGAAGACAAAGCGAACAGACAACGGAGCTTCTCGCCGGAGGATCTCACCAGATTCCAGCCAATGGTACCCTTCTTCTTTCTCTCTCTTCTCTTTCTCTTTTCCTTCCTTTTTTTTTTTTTTTAATATCATCCAAGCTTACCAGTTCAGAGAAAGATAACATCTCTGATCTCATTTACAAACCATCTGGCTATTTCATGCCTTTGGTCTTCCTTCTTTCTTGTTACTGTTGCGGCTATTTTATGTTATTGTCTTTCTTTCTCATCCATTTTGAACGAAATTCAGCTGCTCCAATTGCAGTGCCCGGTGTCCCAGTCGGACGTGGCGTCCGAGTCTGTGCTACCTAGGTTAGCGTTTTACTATTTCATGAGGGCGGAATGCGCTTGAAACTTATATGAAAATGTCAATGCATAATATATACAAAGAAATTTTGCGGTTGTCCCTTGGTTTCCAAAATTTGTTTTTCTCAAAATTGCAGTGTCGATGTCAGTGTCGGACGCCATGCCCATGTCCGTACTACTTAGTTTCCCCGTGTCCTCGAGCCTTGGGTTCTAGAACTTCGACAAATCCGACATTTGGACAAACAACCGATCCCAACACTTGGACTGGGCCCATGTAATATGGCCATTTATATAAGGTTCAGTATCCTATTCACTAAGATCTCTAGCTCCTTAGAGTAAGTCCTCCTTTATGTCATACTGGGTGATCAATGACTGAATTTTAATGGGGAAAGTTGTCTTAAGCTGAATTGCAGCATGCCGAGATCGTAAGCATTGACTAAATTTCAATCAGGAAAGTTGTCTTAAGCTGAATTGCAGCATGCCGAGATCGTAAGCATAAGGATGACCAATCCCGAGAATCCTTCAATAGTGGTCACCATAAAGTTAACCTGTAGAAGATAATCTCTCTTGCAAATACCAGTGGAGAGAATAGTACTTGTCATAGTATCAACAATAAAAAAAAGAAAACCAGCAATATTATCTTTCAACAAGGAGTATACCACGTAGGCAGTAGATACTAGACGATCCAAGCTTGTAAAACATATGAACAAACATTAACCATAAGAAACTCAGAACTTAATGTATACCTTAGATGGTTGTGGACCTTTTGTATCCTGCAAAGACATTGCAGTTTGTTTAACTTCTAAGTCAGAAAGTATGGCCTTATAATGCAATCAGACACGAAGTAATGTCACGGAATCTGGTCTTACATGGAGCAATAACATCAAATGTATACGTAGGAAAACACTACTATGGATTAAAAAAATAAAAAAAGTTCACCAAACTTCTGATCGGGAATGACTTCTTGATGAGCCGAACACATGAATTAACTTTGAGATAAACTAACTACACAAAAAGAAAATAAGGTGCGCCTGAATTTTAAACCAAGTGGTTCTCCTACAACCTTCAACTATTCACGTAAAAGGCCATTTTAACAGATTACCCAATTTAACTACACCATAGGTACTCTGCTAACTCCTTAGCTCCTTTGGTGTATAGACATGAAGGAGCTGCAGAGAAGTTAAACTTTCTTCTCTAAAAGGTAAAGGCTTGGTAACTTTTAGTCCATCACAACACGCCTAACCATTCCGCAAAGTACGAAGATTCTTTTCCTTTTCACTTGTTTCCTGACATTTGAGAAATAGGACCTTTTTTAATTGTTTCAACACATTTGAAAGAAATCAAGGCTCTTTTTGAATTGTTTTATGACATTTGAGATATCCTGATATTCTGTGCATCTGAAATAATTTATAACTACTGAGGGAATTTAAATCAGGAGGAATTAAAATGGCTCTGTATGGGGAAAGAAATCCAATCCAGAAGCTCAAGCTAGAAGCAAGAAATATTTTACATAAAGGCATCCCAATGACCCATCAGAATGCAGAAGCAGTACGAAACACAGCCACGCAAATGAATCGGAGGGAAGATAAACTAACGACTTCTCTGCAAAACATGAATGCTACATAGCTAGGTAAATATGCTTGTGAAGGAGGCCTTTGTTATGTCATTCTTTGGTCCTTTATCATTTGCAGTAGGCCATTTCTTGGTCCTCCACCAACTAGCTCTTAGCTAATGATCTAAAGGTCTTAAGACAACTGACCAGAAAGAGGGCGGATAAACTCAATAATGCCAAAAGCCACCAGGTTTTCCAACAAAAAAAAGCTCTGTCGCCTATCTCCCTTGTGCATAAAAGGACCTAAATAACTCAAAGCTGAATCATCTAGGTTATCCTTTGGCACTAAAACATCAGTATTACTTCAATTCTTTCTCATCTATGTTTCGTGTAGCAAATTTCAGCCGACCACTCGATGAAGTTCAATCTGGAAAGAAATGGCTCAACAACACCACTTAAAATTTGATACCCTCGAGATCCACACATCATACCTCTCAATTCATAAGGAGGATCTTATCACTTCTAAATCAATAGTTGTAATAATAACTAAGCTATAAAACTAGAAAAATCAGCTGACGCATTAAATCCCCCAAAAAAGAACCTTAATATTGTCTATGGCGATAAAACAAAGGAACATAAGATAAACGCATTTCCATAATCAGAGGCAGTCCAAATGGCCCTGAATTTGGCAAACATAACCAGAGAACTACACCACAAAAGACGTGTAAAGAGAGAAGAAACGAAGAGGAGGACGGTTGGACTTACAGAGGTCCATTTCCATTTGCTTTTCCATTTCTCGAGGCAAGTGGGGGTCGAATGAATAGAAGCTGATTGAATAAAGGAATCCTTCAAGAGCAATGCGTTTCGCCATCTGGGTATAGCTTGCATTTTTCGAATCATGAATTTAACTGCAAACACAGATGCTATAAGTACCCCACGGGCCACGGGGGCGTCGGATGCTCGTGTACGAGAATTTGGCCGATGGTTTTGCCAAATGATTGTTTATGCACGAAAACAGGAACCAATCAACCTCAAAACTAGCAAAGTATCGAACCATGTCCAGTGATCGAAATAAGGGAGCTTGCACTGGGCTGGGCCTCGGCCGTATGTGGTGTGGTTAAATGGGGCGGTGTTCTTCGGCCCTGGCCCACCTCCAAGCCCTGTAAAAAATGCCATGTCCATTTCCCTTTTGCAAAACAAATATCTTTTGGTGATGCTGAGACACCGTGGCTGTTGGCGCAGTATCTGGGCATAACTTAAACCATGAGCAAAGTGTGCGAACTGGTACTCATGGTTAATAAAACAAAATGTCCCATATCGAATAAAGATATATATGGTATTTACTTATATGTAAATCATGTAATGAGTTCTAAATACATAATAAGTATTATTAACTCATTGTTTATGGTGTATATTTATATAGCTAAAAATACACCACCCTTAAGCATACAACACGTGTCAATTATGACTCACGGTCAAGCTTGGTTAACAACGAAATTGGTAATTATCTTATTGAGAATTATGATTCTAAAAAGATCATCAAGGATCTTGACGTGATCCTCAAGGAACTTGACGTGATCATCAAGGATCCTAATGTCATCCTAATAGATCTGACCCAAGACCTGGTCGTCAGGCTCTTACCTACAACTACATAAAGGGGACTACTCCAGGTACGCAAACAACTTCACACACATAGGCACCCAGTCTTTCATGCCTTTTTAGAATTCCTATCATGTAACTACGCTTTGACTTAAGTATCGAAAAGTTCTCCGCTGGGAACTCCATTCGACGGTCACTCGTTTTTTGTCTTGTTGGTCATCGATTCTGGATAAGGTTCCAGAGCATATTTTTAGCAGCAACATATTGGCGCCATCCATATGATCCGTCAACCTAGTGGATTGACCAGAAGAAAAAGAAAAAAAAACTCAACACTCGTACTGCGAGCCGCCAGGGTCAACGGGTCGAGACCACCAACAGAACCACCGCCAGCGGGTCTGCAAACTCCACTCTCATCTCAGTCACCCAGGGGACTGCCTCCAATCAAAAGCCACATCCCTATCTCTGCCGCAATTGGTGCAACCACCTCAATCAAGATGCGCACCCCTGCAACCACTTCAATGAAGCTTTCAAAACACAACCCCATTGGAGTTGCACAACCATCATCACCGGCGTCACAAGGCTTCGCTACGAAGTTGTCGAGCAGCAGTACAAAAGAGTGAGAAAAATCTACGCCACGCATCACGCGTCACCATCACCACCGCCACAAAGGGTCAAAACTCTACCAGATCATCGTTGCTTTAAAGGGTCAAAACCTTAACAGATCATCGCCGCACGTCCTTGGCACAGCCATGGGCACCACAATCGGCCTTGCCGCCACAAAAATCAGCCCCCCAAGGACTACATTCACAGTCACCGCCATGAAGCTACCGCAACAATAACAACAAGTACGACGCCACCTCCATCAGCCACCGTTGTGGCACCACCTCAATCGGCCACCGCGGTGATGCCACCTCCATCAGCCTCCGCTACAATGCCAACACCTCCGGGCTTCGGCCATCACCATCGGTCCAGATAGGGGGCCCGCCGTCGTTATCACATTTGGCCCCGCTTCGTGACGACCACCATTATCGTGCTTCCAACATTTTGTACTGGTACTGATTGACAAACTCTTGCATATGTCCTTCCATGTTTGCACTATTGTATCGTTGAGGGTGAGGAACCATCGAGCAGTGGCTCCGGTCAAGGTCGGACAAAAAAGCTGAACCAATTGATTAAGGTTAACTCTGCGAGGAGGTAATGCAGGCATATGCATCTTTGCATGGATATGTGGATCTGTCGTCCCATCGAATTTGTCCATAATCGGCATTGTAAACTTCGGAGGGAGTCTATCCTTCGGGCCCAAGGTAAGGGTATTGAGGTCCATTGGGTCATAGGTTTTTCTCATCTTAGCAATATGTGATTCAAGCGTAGCCAACTTTTTCTGTCATTCCAGGGCAATAGTCTCTCCTTCATCATTAGATTCATACTGCCCATCAGTTTCAAGTTCAGGCTTTTCCCATCTCTTCCTCTCTTTTTCTTTCATCTTTGGCTCCTCTCTAGATTCTCTATTCCGATCCATGAGTAATCATGAATGCGATGCGATTTTGGTATGTTAAGCTGTTAGGGCATTGAGGTTAGCTTGCAAATCTTTTTTAGATCACCTAGGATTTGAAAGAGGTCATTGGGCTGAGGAACTTTTCAGCTATTGGAATCCACTTAAATTTTTTGAACGTATCCCAATGTCAGAGCTTCGTATGGATGCCAAAGCTTGTTACCTACCAAAAAAAAAATATTTTGGACTTTTACAAAAAAAAAATATTCTTTTTTACAAAAACAAATTATTTTTTATTAGTCGCATCAGACTAAGTAAAAACGACAACTAATTACCAATCAAAATAAATTGGAAAATGATAATCTAGGAAGTGCTTGAGAAAACTAATCGAGATAAAACTAAACAAAGGTTCCGGCTTGGCATCATGCTTGGCTTGGCATCAAGACTCGTTGACCATAGGTCTTGTCTCAATCTGAATATACAATATCTTTTTCCTGGTTGGACGTAGAAAGATCTAGCGCCTGAAGAAATGTCTCACCCCTGCTTGCTTGGTGCATTGGCAGAAGTTTTTCTTTCACATTGGACTCGGCAGCTGATCAAATCATTGTCAATAAGATCTTGAATAGTGAACCTCAAGGTGATACATTTCTCCATCTGATGTCCAAATGCTTGGTGATACATACATATCGAGCTTGCACATCTGGTCCTTTCAGTGTAGGAGTGGGGGCTAACTTGGCGATTATACCTTTATTGAGCAGTTGTTCCCAACACCTTGTCTATAGGGGCATGCAAATTGGAGAATTTTCACCTAGTGACGATTGGCTTCCACGAAATCACTTTGCAAGATCTAATCGTATCATTATCTGCAAACATTCTTGGCTGGGCGTTAGGATTCTTTCGACTAGTCTTGTGTATAGGCTTTCCATCCTTGATTATGGTTCCTTTCTTGATGACATCTTTCACTCGAGTGAGAGAATCTGTAAACGGCGTGAATGTGGTAAGTATGAATTTATTCTAGTTGGCGAGGTCCTCTTTGAGCAATTCTAACCCGATAGATGTCTTCGCCTGTTGAGCGACATAGGCAGTGAGACCTTCCTGGAAACCCTTTTGCCTATCTCTGAGGATCTGGACAAGGTTGTCGATCTGAGGGTATTCTTCAGCCATTGGGATGTGGGAGAATTCTCCGAATTGGTCCCAATGCCAAAGTGTTAACCAGATGTCAGAGCCCGTTACCTTTTCAGAGAGAAATGAAAAACATTTTGAACTCTTTCATAACAAAATTATTAGTACTATTATATATGTACTTTTAATTAATTAATATCATTAAATTTTTTACCGTTTTTTACCATGAGGATTAAAGGGAACTGAAAAAAGAAACGACTCAAGCTAGGAAACTATAGCCTAAATAGGATAACACGATCAGAGCACACTACAGTATAAAACATTAAGCCGGTTGATTGATACCTGTACAGGAATTGAACACTGATTAACTGGCCAGTTAACCCTGGGGGTTAGTCGTCCAGTTGTGAAGTGGGTAATTCTTGAATTTTGTGAGAATGACTGGAAAAGTGGGATACTAACTGACCGTCCAGTTGACCTTGTGAGTTAACCGAGCGGTTGGTCAGTGAGGTAATGTAACACCCCAAACGTTTTTAATACCTAGCCACTTAATTTATTTTAAAGCATGACTTTTGTTTGCAAGATTTATCGTCGATTTCCATGAGTGAAATTTTATCGGCAACCTTTAACGACAATTTTTTTGAAAACAATAAGTTAGAATTTAACGATGAGTGATATTGATCGAGGTACTTAGTGATAATTAGCGTAAACTATATTTTTTTAAAATACTTGGCATCGACGTGTATTTTTATCGATGAATTACATTTTTCTTAGCATTCGATATACTTTTAGCGACAATGAAATTTTCTTTAGTAGTGGTGTACTTAATAGCGACGTTTTGTCAAACGAGATAGCGTAACAAGCCGTTAATAATTTCCCTAGCGCATAAATTGTCGTAAATATTTTATCTTGAACCATTTCGCAATAATAAAATGTTCGGAAAATTTTTGGGTGACTAATGAAAATATAAGGGGGTTTTGGAAAATTTTCCCCACTTAGGGTTATATATATATATGTGTGTGTGTGTGTGTGTGTGTGGGGAAAGCGAATATGTTGCTAGCCTTAAACAACTTGCCTAAGGCTAGCGACTAAAACTACGTCGTTTTCACTATTTCTCTAATTCTTCTTTTTCTGTTTTTTTCTCTCTCCCTGTTCACCCATTGAGTCTCATTCATCATTCACAGATCTGCCCAGACAACGCAATTGCCCCATTTTCGGCCATCGTCGATGGCCAGCCACCAAACCGGCGACCCACTGCGCCACAATCACAAATTAAGGGGACCATACAGAATCCCACCACCGTCAGCCCTCTCTCCTCCCACTGAATCACAAATTCGACCACTATCACCTACCCCCAATCGCCGGCCAACCTCCCTTGTTAGTGACACACCACCCTCGTCATCACAAACCACCGCTGCCACACACAAACTCACACTGTTGACACTCTCACAAACCACTACTGCGTCATGACAGACCACATCCACCCCCAACAGAATTACAAACCACTGCCACCATTACATTGCACAAACCCATCATCGTCGTCTTCAGAGTTTCAGAAATGCAAAAAATGGGAATATTTAGATTCTAATCATCACATTTCTCAAATTGGAGATCTTCGAAAATCTTCTTAATTTGTTTTAGAGAATCTATAAAGATAATGGTGGTCGCCGAAGTTGATGACGACCATAACAATGGCGGCGACATAGTTAAAGGCGGTTGGTTTTTCAATTAATCGGTAGAAGGGACTTGATGTTGGTGGTTATCGATGATTTTGTCGATCTCGATTGGTGGAGGTGATTGGTTGATGTTGGTGATGTAGTGGTTTTGCTGGTGGTCTGCGGCAGTTGTAGGTGTTGTGTCGCCGGTGAAGGAGGCTAACGATTGGGAGGTGGCTGTGGTTATTTATGTGATGTTGGCAGGCGGAGAGAAGGCCGGAAGTGGTGGGTTTCGGTATGGTTGTAGTTGTTTGTGATGGTGGGGTGGTGCGTCGCTGGCGATGGAGGCCAGTAAGAGACATAGGTGATTGCAATTATAGAGGACGGCCGGCGGCGGAGCAGATAAAAGCGGCGTAATCTGATGCCGTAGAGGAGAATGGATCGGTAGTGGTGGGTCTATACATCGGCGGTTGTTTGTGATGGTGGGGGGCGGTGGTTCACCGATGTGAGGTTGGCCGGCAAACAATGGCTGGCGATGGGGCGGTGTAAGAAGATCGATCTGATAGAGAGAGAGTTAGGGGGACAGAGGAAAAACAGATAAAAAAGAAAATTAATAAATCGTACAAAACAAAACAAAACGACGTAGTTTTAGTCGCTAGCCTTAGGCAAGTTGTTTATGACTAGCAACATATTCGCTTTCCCCTATATATATATATATATATATATATATATATGTAGTGAACTTCTAGGGCAGTCGTCCCACATGCCACCCCTTCGTATGGTATGCTTTGAGAGAGAAAGAAAGATTCAGAGAGATCGAGAGAGAGAGAGAAAGAAGAAGGAGATGGAAGAAATGTTTTTCCAGCGATGGAAAGGATTTCTCCGGTAAACTTTTTTCTTAGTTTTCTCTTGTTCATTTATGATTATGGGATTAACGGGATAAGGGGAATTTGCCGCGAGTGTTTGGTGGGTATGGTTCCGTGCAATCATGATTCCAGCGAGTAGAGCGCTGGTAGAGCAGCCAAGGAGTTGCCATGAAGTGGGTTTTCTATGGTTTTGTGGCTGCCTTTAAAGAGAGAAAATGACTGTAAATTGGGTTCAGAGGCAGCCATGGCTGCCGTGAGAAGGTGAGGGTGAGGGGGTTGCTGCGTTTGCGCGTAAAAAGGGGCTGTTGCTATATTATTTTGGTGTGTGAGTATGGTGGGTTTTTGTGTACATGCCGAAAGGGATGGAGGACTGCCGTAATGGCAGCGGTAGTATGATGTGTTTGTGGTGCCTTTGTGTGTGTGTAGAGTGTATATAACATGAAGAAAGAGAGAGTTACAACCGGGGAAGAAATGGGTATGAGAGTGCATTTGTGGTGTGTGTTTATATATAAATGTGTGTGTACATGTTCATTTTCTTATCCCCAGATTGTCCCGCGATATGAGTTTTCGAATATTTTTTTTGTTTTACGCCCCGTAACTCTTTCTTTGATTTGTAAAGAAGAAATTGAAGCAAAATAGCTATTAAATGATGTCTCTAGTCAGTTCAGTGATCTTTGTACGGTGTAAGGCCAGTACAAGATCCTATAGTACAAAGATCCCGTTCATGTTGCTAGAAGCAACATTTTCTTTGTATCAATTATATTGATATGTTCGACACTCAACCACCAACTTTCATTACGACATAGTTGGCTCCGGCTTTGATGATAATTTTGAGATTCTCGTATCTAAGCGACCAACCGCTTTGACGTGTTGTTGGCTTCGGCTCTTAGATATGAATCTGGGTTTGACTAAGCGACCAACCGATGTGACGTGTTGTTGGCTCCAGCAACAGCCAAAGTTAATTTCGTCTTGTATGTCGACCCTTTCAACTCGCCTTGAGGGCTCTGGCAACATGCAAGATTGCTTTTTTATATATCTAGACGACCTTTCCAACTCGTCTGTGGGGCTCCAGCATCTAGATATAGGACTCACTTTCCCCATCGACCCTTTCAACTTGTCTCGGGGGCTCCGGCAACAGTCAAAGTTACTTTCATCTTATCTGGCAACCCTTTCAACTCGTCTTGAGGGCTCCGTCAATAGACAAGATTCATTTGTGTATGTCTAGACGACCCTTCCAACTCGTCCTGTGGTCTTTTTCGTGTTTCTTTACAAAAATATGCTATTTTTCGGTGATGTTTGCCTGCGTGCGAGCTCCCTCACCGAGAGACTCTGTAAACACCCCATTTTTGTAGTTGTTAATAATTAAATAATTAATGGGTTTATTACTAATTAGAATGCATTATTGGGTCTAGGCCAAGTAATGTGACTTAACTAATTAATTTAGCCTAGTTAAGTCCAATTGTTTAATGTCTAAGTCTAGCTGTCAAGTCCATTGATCTTGTCCAGACCAACGGTCCAGTCATATCTAGTGGTCCACTTAGTGAATTGGTCCAGTCAAGTCCAATGTTCAGATTTTGTTCAACTTAGTTAGTTTGTCTAGAAAATTTAGGGAAATAATCTGTGAATTATCGTTGATTTTAAGATTAAGTCAACAAATTATATGGTTAGAAGTGATAAATCCTGAATATGGTACATCCGATCTGCAAAATCAGAGATAATAACCGAAATTAGAGTCAGATAATGCCTCGAAATTATGAAAACATTAATTTTGAATTATGGAATGAGTCAGACGGTTTTCGATTAGCCAGCCGGTTAATTGACTTTTGTCAATCTGCAAAATATTCTGACTTATCTCCAGCCTTGTAGATTGGCATAGTCAATCTTATCAAATTCTACGGCCCTGAACTCTATAAGTAGAGGCCTTGACCTTCATTTTCAATGGTCTGAATTTAAAGAGCTTATTCTCTTTAGTGCTTGTGTACTATTTCTACGTGAAGTGATACGTTATCTCTCTTAAGAATCTTAGCCATTCACAATCACTTTAAAAATATTTTAGCATTTGCATTGTGGATCCTTCGGAAAATGTCCCCCGAGTCTTCCAGACAAGCTACGCCAAGAGGTAATTTTTAATAGCTTTCTCGTGTAGGGAATCATTTTAGAATTATCTCCCATTCCCATAATAACATTTCCATTATAAAAGTCAAAAAAGAGTCTTTTATATTTCTGTGTTTAAGTCTAGGACCGAAATGTAGATTACTTCTTGTAGGACCAGAGGCAAACTACAACAGTTTTGATTCCACGTAGTCTAACTGGATACGTAGGCAATTTGACCCCCGATATCAAGTTCAAGCCAAAAACATAAAAATAGACTTAGGGTGGTATTTATTGCATTTTAAATGTTTTTAGGGATAATCAGTAGGCACCCACGACGTTCCAATCCAATACAGTCATCATTCATTTCATGTTACGGAGTCTTTAGTCATGCACAATTCTAATACCTTAATAGGGTATCAAGAGCCTTAATTAATTAGTGTCAAACTTGAAAAAATATCAATAACTTCAAGTCGCAGATGAACAAAAGTATATACCTATCATAAAAAATGCTACTAAATCTAGAGAAAATGGTCTTGTCCAACCTTTAGCGACCAAAAGAAGCTTATTACAACTAAAATTATTTCAACTATTAATTCTAATAGTGGAAATTCAAACTTGCTCATAGCCCAAGATTCCATCTAAGCTCTTGGTGCAACTTCTAATCAATTGTCACCTGAGAAATAAGGGGTGAGCAAAAGCCCAGCTAGAGAAATACACAAACACACATAGTACAATAGGATGGTATCAATAACAAGTACTTGAAACCAATAGGCTGAACATTAATGTGCATGAGAGTGGTTATCCATGACTTTACAATCAAAATAGAGAAAAGATGTGTATTAATAGTGATTGCAATAGCAAGACAATTCTGAACAACGTGATATATTTTAATTCAACTATATACCACGTTTAATCGAAAAACAAGGTGAATCATTATAATTTGTACCAGTACTAATAGGCCATCTTCTTGAAAGCCATTAACAGTACCAGCGGTAAAAGCGTGATAAATGGTATAGTTCAATTAATAATTGAAGTCCAAAACAGTGTAACTTGATGACAAAACCGTATTAACTAAGTTTCCATTGGAACTAAATAAACATGGTTACTTGTTGACGTGTGAAACAAGAATGCAACATATTACCCAAAAATACTAGACACATAGAGACAACTTGAATAAAATGTCCAAGACTTGAAATTCTTAAATTATGATAAGTACCAATTTTAGTGTGAAGCCATGGAAACAATTTTCAAGGGCCTTTTTGAAATTGGGCCAAAGAAACGATAAAATACAAAAAGAAAAAAAAAGGTCAAAGTGTATAAGGTTAACAATTTAATGCACCCAAGCCCAATCTAACATCGAACAATTTTCCTCAAAAAAATCGCAATCTCAATCTAATGCATGGAAATCGAGCCCAACAAAGAGGTTAATATCAAGAACGTAACAATAAGTAAAAATGCGAACAATCCAATTTATAGCATCAAGTAAACAAGAATTCTTTGGTCACTAGATGGTAGCTTTTATATGGTTTATTACAGACGACACTCCTGAGGTTTGCCAAAAGCTACACACGGCACCTATTAAGTATAATTGATTACACTATGTTCCTTATGGTTGATAGTATGTTTAGACAAAACTCCATTCCGTTAAGCATCCGATAATAAAAGTTAGGGCACCACATACTTTTTTGTGATCTATCAAAATTTCCCTTCAAGATGTCTTCCATTTCTTCAGCCATCGCCGCCGATGCTAACGAACCACCATCACGCTGTCGTCATCCCCTTCCCTAAACACCATCTCACTCCCTAATCACCACTGCCCACTGCCTCCCCCCTCCCCCCCCCCCCCACACGCGTGCGCATACCCACCCACATTGCCATTAAATACTTACCACCACTGTTGCAACCAACCTCTACCACCATCGTAACCAGCCTCCGCCAAACTGCCACCAACAAATCTGGCACCACCACACTGTTACCCACATCTGCCATACCACCACAAACAGATCTGGCACCATCACACCACTACCACCTCCAAACACACCATACACCCCCCCCCCATGCTCACACTCACACGGTTATCACGCATAGAGAAAGAGATACATTGTCCACTGAATACTTACCACCACTGTCGCAGCCAACCTACGCCACACTGTCATCAATAGATTTGGCACCACCACGCTGTTACTCAACTCTGCGATACCGCCAACAACAGATTTGGCACCACCACACCGTTATCCACCTCCAAGCACCCCCCCCCCCACACTCACACGGTCATCACACGCACGCGTACACACATATCTCATGGCAGATACCCATACACCACGTATAGATTTATCTCTCTGGTGTGGATGTGGGTGTTGGTATGGGTGTGTGTGTGTGTGTTCGCGCTGCCGCCATTTCCCTTCGACAACCACTATTGTTTGGATTTGATTTTGATGGTTATTATTTCAGATCTTAGATTCAATTTCAAAGCAAAAAGTTTGGTGAATATGTGGGTATTTGGAAAATGGATTTTGATGATTTCGTTGGCTTTTTGTGATTCGGCCTGTGTGGCGGCTTTGAACTGGTGTGAGCAGTGGCCGGATGGATTTTAGTCTTTTCATTGCTTCTATTAACTCTATGAGCTGAAAAAATCATAATAAAGTACTTAGTAGTCTTGTGCGTAGTTTCGGATAAATCTCAGGACTGCCGTGTGTAATTAACTCTCCCCCCTCCCCCCCCCCCCCCCCCCCCATATATATATATATATATATATATATATATCCCTTACGTCAAATCAATAACAATCTTTTAATAACCATTGCAAATCCAAAACCAATTTTATATAACCAAAAGTCATTAAAGTACTAATCTAAGGTTTGTAATACTAAACCAATCAAACCCTCGAAACTGAAAATACTAAATTGAGGCAATGAAACTTAACAAAGATTCCAAAATTGTTATTCAAATCTTCAATTATTCACCGCAATCGCCCCTAGCCTTAATTGGCATCCTCCTAGGATAAGAATGGAGAAGTTAAAAGAGGGTAAATATATATATATATACTACCTATAAAAGTACCAATGTTGTAAATCATTTTATTCCGGTTTTGCCCTTCTTTAATCACTCTAATAACTATCATATCCTTCCATAAAAATTATTATTAATTATTAATTTTGTAATCATTTTCAATTTTGCCCTTAGTTAATTATTCCAATTACTACCTTACCTTTCCCTAATTATTTTTTTTGTAACTCGTTTAATGAAAATTAGGTCGTATACACTACAAGAAAACAGGCTTTTAGCGACGGGGAAATCCGTCGCTAAAAGCCCAAAATCCGTCGCTAAAAGAATTAGCGACGGATTCACCGTCGCTAAAAATCCCTCGTATAAAAGCCCGTCACTAATAGTTTAGCGACGGAATTTTTAAATCCGTCGCTAAATATGTGATGTTTACCGACGGATTTATTTTTCATTAGCGACGGATATTCCGTCGCTAATTATATTTTTAGAATTTTAATTTATTTTCTTATTTGTCTAATTAGCGACAGATTAAATATTTAGCGACGGAATATTCCGTCGCTAAAAATCTTATTTAGCGACGGAATATTCCGTCGCTAAATAACTGATTGAAAGGAATACTTTAGCGACGAAATAAATCCGTCGCCAAAAGTCAATTTTTTTTTTGAATTTTTTTTTTATTTTTCAATTACCTAAACCTGTAATACAATTTTCAATTCGCAACAACAACGCACAATAATCAATACAGAAAGAAATATATATAATCAATTATAAAAAATATTTATTATAAAAAAAACTCATACATGTACAAGCTGGGAACCGGATATAGCCGGTTAGGAGAGGGGAGAAGAGTCCAAGCCGGGCGCGGGGGGCGGGGGGGGAAGCTAGAAACGGGCGCGGGAAGGGGCTCATCAGGGGTTCCCGAATCCCGGATCTGGATCCTGCGGGGCGGCCGGGCGGCCAGGGTGGCCGGTCCAGCAGTGCCCTGCTCCCTGATCATCCGGCACACCACTGTAGCAATGCGCTCGATATCCTCCTCGTTCAACTGAGGCCGAGGAGCCGGTGTCTGTGGAGGGGCAGCAGGGGGTGAGGACGCTCCTATCACGGCACGAGGAGTCGTGCTAGGCAGGCCGCGTATGCGGCCTTTCGGCCGATTCACGACCTCCGGCGTATCCAGCCATCGCTTCAACCCCCCAGTACTCGCAGCCGTACTAGTGGACGCTGATGGCTGTCCGGACTGCTGCTCGGACCCCCTTAGCTGTTCATACGAGGCCTGCAAAAATAGTGGTTTAACGATATGTTAGGGCATTAATTAACGAAACAGACATCGAGGATAGAAAGGAAAAACATTAACTTAAATAAATTGACTCACATCGATCCGCCGGGCAATATCTGAAATATAGTCGCCCGCCTGGTGCGTCTCGTCCTTGTCCTTCTTCCGCACGTGCGTCTGAGTATAGGTCAGAGCTATGACCTCATCCTCCTCTAGATCCGGGTGCTCGACCGCGTTCATATGTCGGACGATGTCGTGTGGCACCGACCCCCCCGTGTGCGTCGGATCTCTGTTCTGTCTGTTCTCAGCCCCGCTCTTACTCTTGGCGTCCCAACCTGGATCCGCAGCCCACCGATCTATCATCTCCCCCCATACACGGTGAGATATCCAATGTGGGGGATATTTCGTCATGTCCGTCATCGGGGCACCCGCGGGCAGCGCCTTCTTCGCCCGGTCCCGTGCATCGTGGAGCCATCGGCGGTAATTCTTGCCGATGTAGGCAAAGAAAGCCTGCTGCCCCAGTCCCTGCTGCTCAGGCGTATCAAACGTGAACCCCTCCTGTAATGCATTCAATAACACAAATTAACAACATAAAACAAACTGTATTTAACATTTACTAACGCTGAAAAAAATACTTCACCGTACCAGCCACTCCTCCCATAGGGCCTCCCTCGCAGCGGCATCCCAGTCCTTCCAGTACAGGCGTGGCTCGAAGAATCGGCCCTTCACAAGAACGCCGATCTTCGTCCTCGCCATATTCTCCAGGATCCTGCCAAAGAAGTAATTAAATTAATTAATACAGTTCAAATATAAATTAACACCCAAAAATTTTAAACATAAGGCATGAGGTGATATTTTTAGTACTTACAGGCCCTCCTGCGTGAGCGTAACTCTCTGTTTACGCTGGGGGTCGATGCGTACCCCGCGTGTCGGACCACGGCCTCGTCGAGATCCTACAAAACACAGACATTAATACAGTTCAAATATAAGGCTAGCGAAAATGTACGAAACACCGTTATCAACTATACCTGAGGTAGAACCCACGGAAGATGGAGACGGCTGGGGCGACGGCGATGGCTGGGGCTGGGGCGGCGGTGACGGCGACGGCTGGGGCTGGGCCCCCGATGGCTGTCCGCGATCACTCTGTGCCTCGTCATCAGTAGGCAATGACGAGGTGGGACTAACCGGGGAGGAAGCAGCTCGGCGTCCAGCCCGGCCACGAATAGCCCGTATCCTATCCATATCTGACTTCATATAGATTATATACAAAGACATTAACACGTGAAAAACAATAATTTAGGCATAAATCATCATCGGCACTATATATATATATATGAACGGATGTGCAAAAACACATCAATAAACACCAAGTTCTAAAATGTTACTACATTTTTCCCGTGATGTTACAACATTACAAGTCAATCATTTTCAGTTTGCGAATCATCTTCATCACTATCCTCGTCGCCCTCTTCTTCGTGGGACTCGTCGTCCTCTTCATCTTCTAATTCATCCTCTTCATCAGTAGACTCGGTCACATCATCTCCAACACTTTCAACATCTTCTGCGTCATCATCTACGACTTCTTCTCCCACAAGAAGTGTTGTTGGAAGAAACACACGAGAACGTGTACCAGATCTGTATGCACCCGAAGAAACACACGAGAACGTGTACCAAATATCCACGACATAGAACATAAAGCATGAGTCAAAATACTGTTTTATAAACAATTAGCTTTTCCAAACTGTCCAAACTGGACATCCAAAGGCTCATTACAAGGCATTACTTTGTAATGAGTACCTTTGAACGGGAACTAAGGGTTTTTATGCATGCATGTGTTCAGAAATTGATAAGATATGCAAGAATCTTTCCGAAATATCAAAATTGCAGAATGATCGTTGCATATGTTATCAATTCCACATTAAATAGAACTCGTTGGCAACGAGTTGAACCATCTCGTTGCCAATGGACTTCTCAAAACAACAATTAATATAAAGAAGGCAGGGTTTGTAAACAACGAGTAATTGAACCATCTCTGGGCAACATGGAGTAATTATGGGATGTACAAGGGCTAATTAGGGCTAACTGGGTTATTAGGGAACAAGACACGATTATTAATTATAGCTGATTAGAGTTGATTAGGACTAATTAGGGTTATTTAGTCCTAATTAGAGTTTAATTGTGCCGAGTAGTGATGATTAGTCCTAATTAGGGCTAATTGAGCTTAATTGGGTTATGTTAGGGCTAATTAATGTTAATGAGGGATAGTTTCGGATGATTATAGCTGACTAGGGTTGATTAGGACTAATTAGAGTTATGTAGTCCTAATTAGGGTTTAATTGTGCCGAGTAGTGCTGATTAGTCCTAATTAGGGCTAATTAGGCTTAATTGGGTTATGTTAGGGCTAATTAATGTTAATGAGGGCTAGTTTCGGATAATTATAGCTAATTAGGGTTGATTATGACTAATTAGGGTTTAATTGTGCCGAGTAGTGATGACAGCATCCTAAGTAGGGGTAATTAGGCTTAATTGGGTTATGTTAGAGCTAATTAATGTTAATGAGGGCTAGTTTCGAATAATTATAGCTAATTAGGGTTGATTAGGACTAATTAGGGTTATTTAGTCCTAATTCGGGTTTTGATAGTGCCGAGTAGTGTTGATTAGTCCTAACTAGCGCTAGTCTAGCTTTTTTTGGTTATATTATTGCAAATTATGACTAATTATGCAAACTACAATCAATATGCGCATAATTGGGTTCATTTGGGCTAATTTGAGGTAATTACAGCTAATTTGAATTTCATCAGGTTCTTAGGGTTAATTAAAACTAATTAGGCCCGTTAGAGCTAATTCGGGTTAATTGATAAACTAAAACATTGTTAATCAGGACTAAGTAGGGCTAATTATAGCGAGCGCTGGAGCCACGTTTAGATTCTAGGGGGTGCATGCTAAAAATGTCGCATTAACCTAACTAACCTAAATTTAATGCACATTTAACAACCTCAATTCCGACACCTCATATAGGGTGTCGATATGGTGTCCGATACAAGTGTCTGACACCTCTGGACACGTGTCCGACACATACCGACACGTGTCCGACACATACCGACACGTGTCCGACGCCTTTGGACACCTGTCCGACGCCTCCGGACACGTGTCCGATGCCCACCGACACGCACCTCCAGACACATCGGCATACGTTAATTTGTTTTCTAAATGTCGGACACCGTCGATCAGACGTGGTGTCCGTGTCTGCGCTAACTAACAGGTATCTCAATCCAATAGGGTCCCATCCTCCGTCAACAATCTCAATTCTCAATTCTCAAATGCTCAATGCAATAAAAATTAACAAAAATCACACATTCAATCCAATTGGGTCCCATCCTCCGTCAATAATCTCAATATCTCAAATGCTCAATGCACAATTAACAATCTAAAATCATCAATTAACAACCTAAAATCATCAATTCATAATCGCAATTACTTCAAATGCACAGCTAATAACCTAAAATCATCGATCAATAATCACAATTCTAAAACGCACAATTAACAACCTAAAATTATCAAATAAATGATCAATGTTCAAATGGGAAAAAAATGTTCAAAATTCACATATCCGATGCGCTTGAATTATTTCAATTTAGGGTTCGATTGTATTAGGGCATTCAATTTAGGGTTCAATTAGTTTCATTTAGGGTTCGGTTCGATTAGGGCATTCAATTTAGGGTTCAATTACTTCAATTTAGGTACAATTAGGGGGTTCTATTGATTCAATTTAGGGTTCGATTGATTTGAGGCATTAAATTTAGGATTCAATTAGTTCAATTTAGGGTTCGGTTCAATTAGGGGGTTCTATTGATTCAATTTAGGGTTCGGTTGATTTGAGGCATTCAATTTAGGGTTCAATTTAGGGTTCGGTTGGATTAGGGCATTCAATTTGGGGTTCAATTAGGGTTCGGTTAGATTGGGGCAATCAATTTAGGGTTTAATTAGGGGTTCAATTAGTTTAATTTAGGATTCGATTCAATTAGGGCATTCAATTTAGGGTTCAATTAGTTCAATTTAGGGTTCAATTAGGGGGTTCTATTGATTCAATTTAGGGTTCGGTTGATTTGAGGCATTCAATTAGTTTAATTTAGGCATCGGTTGGATTAGGGCATTCAATTTAGGGTTCGGTTCGATTGGGGCAATCAATTTAGGGTTTAATTAGGGGTTCAATTAGTTTAATTTAGGGTTCGATTGAATTAGGGCATTCAATTTAGGGTTCAATTACTTCAATTTAGGGTTCAATTAGGGGGCTCTATTGATTCAATTTAGGGTTCGGTTGATTTGAGGCATTCAATTTAGGGTTCAATTTAGGGTTCGGTTGGATTAGGGCAATCAATTTAGGGTTTAATTAGGGGTTCAATTAGTTTAGTTTAGGGTTCGATTCAATTAGGGCATTCAATTTAGGGTTCAATTGCTTCAATTTAGGGTTCAATTAGGGGGCTCTATTGATTCAATTTAGGGTTCGGTTGATTTGAGGCATTCAATTTAGGGTTCAATTAGTTCAATTTAGGGTTCGGTTTAGGGTTTAGGGTTTAGGGTTCGGTTTAGGGTTTAGGGTTTAGGGTTTAGGGTTTAGGGTTTAGGGTGCAGTTAGAAAGAACAAATACTTCTCCAAGCCTTGACTTAGTACTGAGAGAGAGAGCTGGCCTATGCAGCCATTTTTTACTTCAGAAGATTTCTTATTTTTATTCGCTACGGGAGTTTTTCGAACGTCATTAACGGTAACCACCTATCATATCTCGTCAACAAAGATAAAAGTGTAACAAAAGTCGGACTCGAGTGTACGTGGTTCCCACTTATGACATTGCTTCAATGCTTCATTTCATACTTCTTCGTCAAATTTTCAATGCTTCATTTCATACTTCTTCGTCAAATTTTCAACTTTTAAGAACGAATTATTTATGACGATATCATGCGTGAATATTGTGACTTTGTCGGGGAATATACTGAGACATCCCAAATGACTTCAATGGGCCGGCCAGTCAAGGGATTGCGTAGATTCTTCTACTAAGTCCACAAGAGGGATCCTACGGTTGCATGCATCTACATACACCGACAAGGCATTTAACCTTTGTTTAACCTTGAAGCATATACTAAGGGCGCTACAAATATACTACTGCTACCCGAATAACAAAATTTTGAAGACCAACAACCAAATAAGTTACAGTAAGAAACAGATTGGGCCTTATGGTGACCCACGTTAGACATTGAAAGTAGAGGCCGGAAAGTATTTGATAGTTAGGCTAAGACTTTCAGCCCACACGGCAACAACAGGTATTCTGGATAAAAGCCCATACCCGTCGCAGACAGTGGTGGCAGACCGGCAGTGGTGGCGGCGCGACAGTGGTGGCAGCGCGGCAGTGGTGGCGGCGCGACAGTGGTGGCAGCGCGGCAGTGGTGGCGGCAGATCGGCAGTGGTGGCGGCGCGACAGTGGTGGCAGCGCGGCAGTGGTGGCGGCGGTCCTTCGGTTTTGAAGATGGGCGGCAGTGGCGGTGGCAGGCTCTATTCCGTCCGGGGCTAGGTTGACGGGGATGGCGACAGAAGCAATATCGCCGGTGAGAGAGAGAGGGAGAGAGAGAGAGAAAGAGAGAGAGAGCAACGGGAGAAAGAAAGAGAGAGAGCAATGGGAGAAAGAAAGAGAGAGCAACGGGAAAAAGAAAAGAAAGGGGATCTGATCTTTTTAAGTCTTTTACCAACGGAACACACCCGTCGGTTAAAGTCCATCGGGAAAACCCTACTTTCACCGACGGGTGTGTTTACCGACGGAATAATTCCGTTGTTAAATAGTTTTACCGACGGACTTTTACCGACGGTTATTTCCGTCTCTGAAACGACTTTTTGCGACGGAATTTAGTCCGTCGCTAAAAGTCCGTCGCTAATTCCCTCTTTTCTTGTAGTGATATATATATATATATATATATATATATATATATATATATATATATATATATATATAAGAAAACCCTTGAAGTCGAAGAGAAAAACCAAGCTAAGAAATAAAAATAAAAATTTGGGAACGAAAAAAAAAGAGTTAAAGCTTCAAAATCAGTTAAGGAAAAAAAACAAATAACAAAAAAAAAACAATAAAACCAAACATACAAAAAAAGTTAGTTGAAATACATGGCACCAAACATCACAACTGAAAATCAGTTCAGAGACTCTTCCTTTTTGCTATTTGGTTCATGCATATATGTAGACTCTTCCTCTTCAGTTCATCTATTTCTCTCATCTTTCTTCATTCATTTCTCTGTACAAATGTCTGCATGCACGCCTTTCGAATTCCAGATCATTAATCCTAAAAAAAACTTCTTTGAAGAGCATATATTTGTCTTCCCAAATCTTTCGTTCTCTTCGCCTTCTTCCAGTGTGCCGCTGACATTCTTTAGCTATAATTTCTGGGTTCTTACTGCAAGCACAACCAGGTTGGGTCTGTCCTTCTCCAATTTACATGTTTTTCAATCCTTTCCAACTCTATCTAAATTCTTTTTTGGTAAATTGCGTGAATGCTTTAGGAAGCTCATCGACTGGTGGCCCGAAAGCAATCTTCAGGTCTGTTTTCCTTGGAAACATTGCCAATTTCGTGTATTAATAAGTTTCAGATTGTAAATTTGGTTAGTTTTTTTGTTTTCAGGTGTTAGGGCTATGCTTCAATCTGCTTAGGCCTGTGAGGATTTTTACATTCGGCGGTTCTATCTTCGTATTCAGGTAATTAGTTAGATTAATTTATGTTCTGATTTTGATTTGTTTTAGTCATTTCTCAGTTTGATATTGCCTTCATTTCATCATGTTGGACTACTTTCACATCTTGTGAATCTTATCTCAATGTCAAATCCTTCTGGATTTTAGCTTCAAACCTCTGCGTAGTGCTACCTAGCCTAGGAATGCTTGGCTGAATTGAATAAAACATAAAGATTTTCTATTTACTCGATTGGAAAAGGATTATCACCTTAAGCTACACAAGCTCCTCGGCCAAAGAGAAGGGGAGAACAATCCACCCAGAGCTCACATTACCTTCTAGGAGAAAGACCACCATTTTCCTTTTTTGTAAAATAAATTTATCCAGGCTGATTCCTGTACAAAATGTATGTTTGCTTTCAAAATAGTTGCTTTTACCCATACTATAGTTTTACAAGTATTTTTTTTACCTGAAACTCCTCCGCAAACATGATTATTCACGTCCGTCAATTAATAAAATAGTCATCTTCTACAAAGGTAGTCCTTGATAGCCACTCCAATCTAAAGGAGATAAATAACATGCCTCACACAACATTTTCTAGATCAGTTCCCAATGACTCCATAGATGAGCTAATGTGGTCTTAAAGTTTCCAAACTACAGAACATCAAAGCCAAATCAGCCTAAATAGCTTAAAACACAATAAAACTCCACCGACACTAAACTTTTAGCGAAGAAACGTCGACCCGAAACAAGACCCTTAAGCCAAAGCTTTTCCCACGAGTACAAGCAATCAATGTCATATCCTTCATTTCGATAGTAGAGATGGGGTTTCTAACTGCCTGACTCCGCAACAACATAAATATGAAATAAATAAATAAGTATACACTTCGTGCAAAGGAATTTTCCATGGGCGACTGGGCTACTTATGTAGCCATCACCTAGGCTCGGCAAGCATGCTTTGATAACCATGAAGCAAACAATGTATTTAAAAGGGCCACAAGAAAGCAACTTTATTTGGCAAAGTTAGAGACTAGGACATATGACATGAAATATTACTGGACAGACCACGAGTTAGATACTAGACATCAAGAACTTTATCTGCTCTATAAAGTGCAGACTTTCATTTGTGGTGGTTTCCAGAATAAAGAGTCGGAATAGAATAACCAGCCCTACGTAACAACCACCATACAACATAAGAAAGGTTCATCAAAAGTAAATGGGGGCTTACAACATAACTTCCGATAAAAACTAAAGTGCAACCACTTGATGTGTCTGGTTGTAGGGTCTGCTACTATATGTGGCAAATAACTAATTTTTGAAATCTCTTCACATGGAGGAAGAAAGAGTAGAGAAACCTTATGGAATACTACGTACATCGTTAAACGTAAAAGAAATTAGACTGTTAACCCATAGATTACACCACATATATACAGGAAAATCTTCCCGACCACTATACCTCAGTCCAACTCTTAGTATGTATATTTAAACCTAATTACGTCATGCATGTTCAGTTGTAAAATGCTTGATTTATAATGACATACTTGAAATTCCAGGGAGAACCATCAATTGAACAATCTGCGTTGATAACCACTCTGAGTTTTCTCGCCATTGTACTACTTCAGGGAACTGAGGAGATTGGATATTAGTTGAATTTAGTTTTGTTGTGACAAACTTTTTGCATCAATCATGTGAAAAGAAGCTCAATATTGAAAAAGGGACTAACTATAGGTCATGATCTCATTGATATGGATTAAGATGTATCAACAATGAGACAGGGCTGCACTATAGTTCATTAAAAAATGGACACCGTGATTCCAACTGTTTAAAAGCCACTTAAATTTTGTCTTTGATATCATTCACATGACTGAATGTGACTCCTTTGATCATAGAAAAAGTACGGCCTAAAACTAACACTCACTTTTGGAATTCAAGATCAGGGAAAAATGAAAAAAGCAATTGTTCTCATGAGGCGATTCTATGTGAAGGCGTGGCGAACAATGAAAACAACAACATAAAACAGCGAGGGAAGAGAAGGGTGCAAGGAAAACAAGCAGTAGATAATAGCATGATTGAGGAACATACTTGCATAAGCCACACTGCATCTTTATCAACTTTTGACATTGCTTCATATACAGCAGAACCAAGGGATGAAATATAAGTTGGATCACTTGTGGGAGGGGAGTTCTCATTAAATGTATCACTGTGTAAAACAAGGCAATCCAACCATTAATGCCAGCTCTTAGTCTTGACTGCAGGACTGTGATGATCATTCTTTTCTTTTTAACTTTATATCAAAAGAAGAAACCAAAGCTAGGTGTTTAAACTTTTGTAAGTTTATCACCTTTTTAAAAGGAAGTAGCTTTAGATCTATGGAAGAAGAACTTTGCCTAACGTTTAAGTGAGCAAACATGGGATTAGATTGGGAGCCCGGATCTCAGTTGAGTTGAGAAAGGCTAATTCGTGTGGTATGGTAGCATAACTTTGCTTAGGATGTGCCTTTGGAGAGTAGGTTATGATGATGAGGTAGGAGAGTCTTATGTCTAACCAAGGATCTAATGGATGAGACTTTACTCAACCAACCATTGACGTGGCTAGGTATTCCTCATTGCAAAATGTATCATCATCAGCAGGAAGATCTTGAAAGCCTGATCCAAGGTTGTCTATACCTCCATACTCTAAGACATACTGGGCTCTTACATATGGTCGTGGTGGCTGTAGACTGACAAGGCTTAGGAAGTCAAAAAAAGACAAAATCAGTGAAGAGAATGATTTCTTACGGAAGGAATTGCACAAGGCGTGGAATGATCTTGAAGAAGTACGAGTAAATGCTGAAAAACAACTTGAAGAAGTTCAAGCACGTCCTGAAAACGAAATCAGGGAACGTCATCGCATTCTCAAGGAAGTGATTGCTGGAATTGAGGCGGTAAAAGAGCATTGCGAGGAAAACTTAAATGGACAACAATCTTAAAAAAACTTCATGTGCCCTACGAATATATGAACGCCTAGAATCAAGCTGGAGCCTACCTTAAGCAAACCATCTTATGTATCAAGGAGCCCTTTGTACATCTTAAGCAACTATTGAGTTTTAAGCTTTGTATGAAATAAAGAACTTCCTTATATCTACCTGGATCTTGTTTGTTTGAATAATTTGTATTTACATACTTATACCTATCAAACAGTAGCTAATGTTTATATAGTTTCAAACATCATAAATTGTTTAGGCAGGTGAAGGGGTAAAGAAAAAAAAAGAGTAAACAACGTATCACACTCGCAGGAAGAGAAGAATAACAAGCTAAAATCTTTTACCCTTAACGTAGTTTTACACTTCATATAGGTGGCTGAATTTGTATAGTATGTGTGCCCATTTTGACATGATCATAGGCCATAAAAGACAAGATCTCTATGAAGCTTCAACCATCTCGTAGCTGGATTTTTTCTGAATGATTCGACAATTTTGATTTCAATCGCATACGCCAACTTAATGAAAGTCAATATTCAAAGCGCTTAATTTTCTATCAACTGAAATGACAAACAAATCAATGAGCGCCCGATAATTCACCAATAATCACATCAAGATATGGTGAAAACAGGATTAGTGTGGAAGTTCGTGATCTATTCTTTGTATACATCGGGGGACAAGGTTAACATTTTCCTCAATTAGGCAGTTTGCTTGACTCGTCTGCAGAAAATCAAGTTACGATTAAATTGAGGAAAGAACGCATGAATCGTTATTTTTTGGTGCTTCATGTGCAAGAACGTTATTGCGACTTGAGACCATTTCCTGTACTTATACATTATTGCGACCATAGACCATTTCATGTGCGTGGTAGATGGTAAAAAGTCAGCTTCTTTGTAATATTCCCTATGTTCGAATGATAGTATACCACACATTTCTAAAATCTTAACCGGTGTAATCTTGGGCCGTTACTCTTCAATAGATCCCTCTTCTTGAATGAGAATGCAACTGGCATCTGGGTTGTACATTCTGGTGGTCTGCATGTGTTTTTTTGTAATTGGGCTTGCCATCTTTAATCATATCGTCTTGGATACAACATACCTTAGACAAACCTTTCTAAGCGTAGAAGATTAAGCTCTTCTTTTAATTGATAATTATTTTGTTATGCAGGCTGCAAACAGTGTTTTTCCAACTGGAGTTAAAGTGTGACAAGGTACGCTTTTCTTACTTGCCTGCCTATATGACTTTCAGACTAAAGTAATTCATAATTTAACTGTATTAACTACGTTCTTTTTACACACTCTGTTTACTTAACGTGTGCATTTATCTAATTTACTGAGCATGCAACCTCACTATTAAATTAACATATGTTTGAATTTTAAGTAACATAACCAATCTAAGATATGATTGATTGGTATTTCTCAATTAGCTTAAAATGAACCTGCACGGGAGATATTTCTCAATTAGTGCTTTATCCATTGGTGGACCAAATATGGGTAAGTTCTGAATTCATGACTCCTAAGACATGATTGATGGTATTTCTTAATTAGCTTAAAAAGAACCTGCACATGAGATATTTCTCAATTAGTGTTTTATTGCTTTTAGAGTTAACTAGAACATAGAGGTAACAATTAAAGGGGCAAAAGATAAATACAAGTTCAAATTGCCATTGAGTGATTGAGGTGTGCTGGGGTTTGCTTGCAAGAAGTATTACCAAAAGTACATATGATTTCATTGTTGCACTGGAGTTGATACAAACATTCTCATACTCAGCTGTAAGACTGTTCGAGGTTAATATTGGACCAATGTTTGCTATGTCGCCATTGCAATAGTTATATTCTGAGGTAGCCATTGGCTACTTTTGTAATAGATGGTAACTCTCTGGCCTAGCAGGTACTTGAGACTGTAATTGATAGTGTACCAAAAAAATGGTTGATGACATGTATATGAGTTCCACTTGGTAATTGCACAACTGCCAATAGTTCATTGTCATATGCTGACGTACATACCCAATGTCTTAGGCCCCCAAGCCTTGCTGAAGTTAGCTAGAGGGTGACCTTCCTGCTACAAAACTATTCCCATCCATCTATCACTGGCATCTATTTCTAATCCAAGTGGTAGGTGAAAATGAAGGATAGCAAGAGTAGGAGTAGAGACCATAGCTTCCTTCAGAGAAGGCTTTAAAAGCTTCAGGGTTCCATCGGAAACTATCCTTCTTGATATTTGTTGTCATTGGCTTCGAAATGAGGCCAAAGTGCTTGAGAAATCTTCTATGATAGCCTGTTTAGCCCAAAAAACCTCTTAATGCCTTCGCCTTCGCCCTCGCTGGTGGCCAATGTACCATTGCCTCTATTTTGGAATGGTCAGCGGATACACTTTTGCCAGAGATGGTGTGGCCTAGGTAGTCCAGTTGAAATTGAGCAAATAAACATTTGCTTCTGTTTTAAGACCAACTTTAAGTGATGCTCATGCTCTGAAAGGTCTTAGCTGTAGACCAAGATGTCATAAAAGACAACTAATACATATTGCCTTATATAAGGCTTGAACGCTAAATTCATTAAGGCTTGGAAAATACCTGGTGTATTAGTGAGCCCTTAGGGCATTACCTTATACTTAAAATGTCCAAAACAAGTGGAAAGTTATTAACAGAGCACTTATAAGAGAGAAGTGATCTTGATAGAGTATACTCTCATCTTATATATGTGAAGAGGCAAGAAGGCTAAACTAAAAAGAAGGAATATGAAGGAGTAGTGAGAAGATTGGTCAGTTGTTAGTTGGTAAGTTGTTCACAGAAACGAAAAGCCTTGTGGTTGAGCGATGGTAGTCCTGGTGTTCTTAACAATAATATATATTATGATATATTTATGTTGCCTCTCATCGTGCTCTATAATTTTCTTTTACCTTTTCTGTCGTTAAAAAATCCATGAGCAGGGACGAAGACCTTATACTGGTTCTATAGTGGTAGTCCTTAAGTACTATTGGAGTGAGTTACGGAGAATGTTGTGGATTTTCTCATGTAGTTTGTTGAACATATTTCTTTTAGAAATTGCCTCAGTGCTCCTTTCACCACATTGTTAATTGAATGAATATCTTGACTTCTCATGTAGTTTGTTGAACATATCATGACTTTGTTAATTGAATGAAAAGCATGTTTACATACTTATCATGTTTATTTCTCATTGCCTTAATCAGGTTTCATGATAAAGGCTTGCATGCCCACATATAAGTCATCCATGATGTAGTTATACGTGTAATTGTATTGCATCTAAACATCTTAAAACACCTTGCTGTACCAAACTAAAAGTCGTGAACAGAAGATACAGTCACTACTAAACAAAGATCCAGTCATCCGCTTGAGTGAAATAGTTGTAAATCATCATGGGCATGTCTTTGGATAGAATTATTTCATGTTCAGCTATAGTTGAGTACAGCTGTAAATAAGTCACTTCATTTGTGTCCTTCTCAAGTTTTATCTCAACGGCTTCATAATTCAAGAAGCGCTTGTCTTTCACACACTGTAATTTGTTAGATAAGCCATATGGAAAATAGTAGCATCATGGACTACTCATAGTTTCTTTTCTTCGCTTTCTACATTTTGTTTGTCCTTTGGAATTTCTGCCCTCACCTTTGGTTGTCTTGCCATTAATTCTGATCCTGTTTGCTTATGAAATTAAGACACATGAACGTTAAGCTTTGCGACAAAGGGCTGCTACTGCTCATGAAACTCCTGCTACCAAACCTCTTTCTACCTCTCAATTGGATGAGCTTAAAGCCTTTGCCGCTCAAAAGAAATTCAGTACTGATGATGGCACTGATCATGAGACAATTGCTGAGACTTCTAATACATATATTGCTTGTGATCAGGTTGTTAGTGCTATAACCAAGAACACAGCCAAGAAGTTAATAGAGTATAGGCCATCATGTGATTGTTGAACCCAAGCAATTGGGAATTAGACTTCCTAGACTAGCTAAGAGGCAGGATATGGAACACTTCATGCACAACAATCTTCAGCATACTCACACTTGGCTATTTTGGCACAATGACCTTACTGTTAATTTATTCTCTAACTTTGACAAAGATATGTTAGTTTCTATTTCTTTTGCTGCTGTTTCTACTGTTCTACAGGCATTCTAGGAGTAGTAGTTAATGCAAAACCACTCTCAAGCATAAGGAGAAGCAGAGATGGGATTGTGCATAAAAGGCGAGAAATCATCATGATGGACAACGAGTATTTCACTAAAACTAAGGCCATCTAATGCTAAAAAAAGGGAAGATAACTAATGTTGTTTATGTAATCCGGGTCAACTTTCATAACTATAACGCTTTGGGGTGACCTGACAACCAATGAAGGCAAAAATTTAGAGACAGAAGCCGAAGAACAACCAATTATTGCAGTAGATAATGTCAAAGTGACAGGATATCAAGGTAAACTACCTTCAAATTTAAGTGTTTTATTCAGAATTTCAAAAGCATTATAAAAGGAAGAACATAACACTTTTCAAACATATTGCAAGTGAACCTCAACTATCATTATCATTCATCAACACGCTACAAATTAACCCAAAAATCAAGGAAGCAACTTTGATCAGAAACTGGTAATACACATTCCTTTTTAAACATGGTCTAAACCGAACGAAACATTATGTAATGTAGAATTCTCGAACTTTCTAACTTCAAACACAGGTTGAAAAAGGAAAGCCCGTGTTTATCACCAATCGGAAAAATGAGAGATGCAGCAGTTGTAACCCTTGAAGAAATCCTGACAAATGCACCAAAAATAACTCAGGTGAGATAAATACACACACACACACACACATACAGATTGAGAACACAACACTTACTAATAATGGCTTTACACATAAATTGTACTGCTCTTTTAAAGCGAAGCTACTGAGTATTGAGAACAAAGAAGAACCAATGTACCAAGCATGTAAAAGATGCAGCAAAAAAGTTACTATTACAGCGAAAGGACCAACTTGTAAGGACGAAAAGTGTGAACCTCCGATAACTTATAAACCAAGGTAAACTACGGAAATCAAGAAGACATGCATTTATTTGAACAAAAAAAATTATTGATTCAATAATAGTGATTAAAAAAAATAGGTACATGTTGGAACTGGCTGTAATTGGAGACACACAACAGGCATTCATAATATTGTTCGATGCAGCCAAAACTTTAATTGGATGTCCAGTCTCAAGACTGATGCAATCAAAGCAGGTATGCTACTTTCATCATTGTACGCATTGTAAAAAGTTAAACAACGACAACATCTAACACTAAAGAGTTACACACAGAACGGAAAAGATCTTGAAGAAATGGAAGGCAAATGATTCATCTTAATCATTAGGATGGACAAAAAGACTGAAGATGACAGAATCCGAGCTAGGTTGGTAGCACAAGAAGTTCGAGAGTACAACCCAGCAGAACTACATGACGAAAATAATCGAATGACAGATGAAGATCCCGTTCACTCCAACCTTGCAAAAAGGAAGCTCTGACTCTTTGATCTTACGAACGCTGATTTTAAGAATGAGTGATTGCCCTTCTGAGACCCTTACTGCCCAACCTGAGAGCATAAAGCTAAGAACAAACTTTGGCTCATACCCGGGTTGTAAGAATCTTCCTCCAACCCCGTGGCGTGTATAGTAATATAATTAATAGTCGCGAAATGTATTTAGTGGCTTTTCTTCTAACACTTTCAGCGACAATTATTAGCAATACGTTTATAGCGTCACTAAATAAAGGTCACTAGAAACATTTAGAGACGATTGATTGTCGCTATATAGGGGGTAGAAGGAAGATTCTTCCAATCGGGATAGCAACCAAAATTTTTCCTAAAAAGTTAATGCGTTCCACTTATTGAACTGAACAGGGTTCTGTGGTTGGTCCGCGCACAAGTCACTGCTTATCTGCCATGCAATGACAATTTCTTCGTTGCTGAATATTGAATATGGGCCCCTCTACCGAGTTATTGATATTGTTGGTCAACAAAGTCATTTAGTGGCGAACAGTCTCTGCACCAAATTTGTGAAAGGTACGGCATCGAGATAGGTTTTTGGTGATGAATATCTTACTGATGGTCGTGAAATCTATCATTTCTAGACGAAAGTTTCACAGCGCTTATTTGTGTATCTCTCAATGATGGCTTGAGCTAAGCCTTGGCATGTACGAACTACTAAGAAACTTGAGTCGGCCTACCGCCCATAGACCCCCGCAAATTATAAAACACCTGCTTCGCGAATGATGGAAGTATAGCGACTCCATTTGCATTTTACCTTTAGCGATAAGATGCAAGACATATTTCAACATGTATAATTAATTTTCTTTTCTAATTTCATGAGTCATGGGAAGGAAGATAGGAACCAACAGACGATCACATAAACCAATAAGCTTTTATGCCGTGTGTTACAAATGCTGATCCGACTAACCAAAAAAGACTGAATCTCAAACAAAAATTTCTATTGCACTTTTGCTTTCTTACTGCATTTTAATGAGAAAAACAGACGTACGTTTCTTTATCCGAGTAACTTAGTGTCTAAATTAAGTGAACAAAAGTTCCTATATATGCGTTCTGCCAAGTTTGGGTGCCATCATAAATGTGTTTGAACATGTCCATATATAGTTCCTACCATATATATGTGTGTGCACGTACGCGTGTTTGTGTGCATGCTCGTGCAAGTGTGCATATAGTTACCACTACATGCAGAGACACAGAGAAAGGGAGGGAGAGCAGGTCGGGAAGTATAGCGCGGGGATCCTTTTGCTACCAATATGAGTACAATAACTGAATGTGTTTTAGTTGGTTACAGTAATGGAAACAAGAGTGCTTTATATACGGCACCAAGAGTGGTGCCCAAGTTTGTCTGAGAAGCACAGTGCATGGCTCTTATATAAGTAGAAATGTATAACCGTGGTGTAAACTTGCAATTAAAAAGAAAAATAATTAACACACTAACAATATTAGAGCATTTATATCGATTGGAAAAGTTCTTCCTTCAAATGAGATAGCCGATGGTCTAAGTATATTACAAGATAGTGAATTCAACTTTTTAGATATGCTTGAACTAGAGCACAACTCGGCAAAAGAAGCAATTTCGTCCATATAAGCTGGATCAAAGTTTAACCTCACGGAAGGAAACTAGGATCCATCAGTATGACTCATAATGGCTTCGGCTTGTTGATGATTATCCATTCTAAACCGAGATGGTGACACCAGTCTTCGATTATTAAGGTATGAAAGAGAGAAACCCTGACTTTGGGTTCGATAATACTGAAGCAAAAGTGTGAAACCATGACTTTGGGTCTGATGATACTGAAAATTTTGCAGTATAAAAAGCAGAAGTGCCCACCAAACACTAAAGTCCTTGCCTGACACTTGGATGGTTAAAGAGAGCTAGCAACCAACGGAGGTCATGTGTATTTATCTTTAACGTAGTACACGTCACAAGACATGAGTCTAGGACAAGCAAGCAGTCGCGTATTAGAACTCTAATTCTTCTTACCTTGATTTTCGCTTACTGGTACATGGACTCTTTTGACATGATGTCAAAATGACCACCCATCTTTGTCATCTAGATATATAGCATCACTCTACTGTGCATTCCGGTTACTTTCCAGTAAAACACACCGTAAAACCTTTTACTTGCGTCTGTTTATGCATTAATACCTATGGTTAGACCTCTTGAACTAGTGTTTGTACGCAAGTGTTCCATCCACAAACAAGAACTTGTCCAATGTCATGCTATATATATAGGTATAGACTGGTACGTTGATATGCATGAGAATGAATTCACAGGTTTCAGCACAAACTAAAGGGATGAAAAAACTAGTTTTACCTATAGAAGGTACGTACTGAATTGTGTTGTCAAAATGTCAACTTCATGATTCGTTTAGTCTTACCAAATCCTCGCAGTTCCTATCCTTCCCCCTCCTTCCCTTACCCTTCGATGTGTATATATACATGCTGCATGACTACATTTGAATATTCAACTAGACGTTTTCGATTTTCCTCTCTCTCTCTCCCCCCCACCCCCACCCACACCCACACACAGAGACACTCAAAGATGGCTAAGTACAGTACGAGCATGGCTCGGGAGCTAAAACCAATGATATTGATGGTGATAAGCCAGGTGGCGTTTGGAGCGGTTAATATCTTCTATAAACTTGCATTTGCTGATGGTATGAGAGTCAGAATCCTGATCCCCTACCGGTTATGGTTTGCAACGGCTGTCATGGTGCCGCTTGCTTTAGTTCTAGAAAGGTTTTATGCTGCAACTTTTCCTCATTTGTTAACATCTAAAAAGTCGCAATCTTCTACGTACTTGTCGAGAGCATTAATGAAGATCCTTTATATGTTCTCCATCGCTCAGATCTGATGACTACTGATCTATGATATTAACTTACACAAGCTCACTAACCCGAGTCAGGTTCGGGTCAGTTTATAAAATATAATATAGTATAAAGTTTCAATAAGTATATTATTGCATACCACGTATCGTGAGATAAAAAAAGACAATAACAGTATAAAAGATATCTTATTTGACTATAAAGAATAACATTTATACCTAAATTAATCACAACTAACTTAGGTAAAATATCAAAAAATGAATTCATCTGCATTACTCTGAACTTTCGATTATTAAACAGCATTGTTTGTTTCATTAGGATGCATGCAATTATTATGAGATATTTACATATACATGTGTGTTTACCTGTAATTTCTTTATATTGTAAGTTGAAGAACAAAGAATACATAGCGATACAATGAAGTCGCTAGTTACTTGCCTTCTTTAAACTTTCGTTATAAGTTGTCAAATAGTATTTCAAATGAATATTGACTCAGCATCTAAAGTAATAGAATAGGCATGCCATTGCCGTATAAAGTTAAATAGAGAATACAATTGTAGTTGTAATTAAAAATGGTGATGCTATCACGTATCCCTTTTGAATTGTAAATGTTATATATGAATTTAATTCATTAACTTCAGAGGAATTTGAAGGTGTTACATATGTTCTCGAGGTTATTATAACGATTAAGTAAAAATTTAAAAGGAATAAAGTTGCATTTCAAATTTAACAGGACTTATATATACACCTTATCAGTTTCAAATAAATTATCACTTTTTGCCAAAATAGATTTTAACAGAAAAACCACATAGTATCTGATATTTTCATATATATGTTTTTATTTTTAATTCTTGTAAGATGTTAGTAATGAGAAAATTCAAGTTGATGAAGAAGAATTAATTGTCCTTATTTTGGTGTGTTGAAATTATTTTTCACACATTTCATAACTATTATTTGTCACCAAGTTATAATTTATATATCTACTATATGCATTTAATGATATTTTCTCATGAATGACACTGATTTTATCACAACATAATATAACTCTAATAACAAAATATGTCGGGTTATATCTATAATTGTAATGAGGTTACAAAGGATAACAATTATCATTATATCAGGGCAAAATTATAGGGCGAGTGTTAATCAATCACTTGCTACTGAATTCACACAATAATCAACACTCATAGTTGTATTCAATACCATTCTAACCAGAATTAAAATTTGATGTTTATAACTTGTCTAAGATTTACCAATTAGTCTTATTTTTCATGAAAAATTAATTAAGCATAAACGAAAAATTATTTTTATTGATCGTAGGGGCCCAATGTAAAAATGAACTGGTTAATCGTTAGTTTTATAGAATTGCATGGATATATTTTTGCATCGTAAGGGTTTTAAATGTTCTCATATATAGTTACTAATTAAGAATTATTTGATTTAATTGTACCATTATTTTTAATACATATGTAAGTTATTTTCAAAATCTCATATATGCAGTATGACCACTTTGTTGATCGTGTGGTCTTATCAAAACAAAAATTATCCTATAATTTTATTATTGAACTTATATTTTATATAGATAAATTTGCAATGATTATGTTTTGTTTGTGTGTGTGTGTATAAAATTATAATAAATTTATATTAACTGTAGCATATATTTTTTTTTCTAAATCGTATCTGTTATTTTTGTTTTCTAGATACATGATTTTTTATTTTCTATATGGCGGCATTAGTTTTAAGGATATGATAGTCAAAATTAAATTCATATAAATTAGTTTATTTAGAGTTTTAGAATTACTTTTTCAGATTATATAAGGCTTCATAATATAGTCCTCATATAGCGATCACATCCGAAATAATATTTACATACATTTGGACACACTAACATGTTTAGTATATAACGTTAAATCATTTTTAACTATGAAATTTACGAATAAGTTTTATCACTATTGCAATTTTAATTAACAATAATTATACAGTTGTTTGTTGGTCATGTGCTCCCATCCAAAAGATACCGTCAATGTTTTTTATTCTACCAAATATATTCTAATAGTTATATATTATATTAATAAATCTTTACACCGATTCTATTAAGCATATACTAAAATGAAATAAATATGAATCAACTGTTACGTTATTTTTATTGTTTAAATCTCAATTATTTTTTTTAATCTCAATTGTAGCACCATTCTTTTTCTCTTCTAAATCTAATACATTATTTTTCATTTTCTTAGATATATTAATTTTACATTCATATTATAGAGTTGTTTTAAAGATACAATAGTAAAAATTAAGTTTTAATAAGTTTATTCATTAATTAGTTAGAGTTTTATGATATTTAGAATTAGTTCTTCAACTATATAGAGTTTATTGATATGAAAATCAAGTTATCAAGAAATTAGGACCTCATCCAAGATAATATTTGAGACCTTTAGAGACATTTAATGTTTATAATTTTATTTTATTTCACTTTAAAAATATAATGCGATTGCATACCATATTTTTAAATATTGAAGGTTTTAAATGTTATAAAATATAGTAATTAAGAATTATTTGATTTAATTGTACCTTTTTTTTTTTGTACAAATGTGAGTTCTGTTCAGAATATCATATATGCTTATATAATCACTTTGTTGATCGTGCGGTTTTATCAAAGCAACAAGTTGTTCAATAGTTTAATTATTCATTTATATAATATATAGATAATTTTTTGTATTGTGGTGTTATGTGTAAATACATATACATTTATTGAATCATAATAACCTTATATTTATTTTAACATTATTTTTATGTTTTAATTAGTTTTCATATTATATAAGACTTCCTAATATAGCCATCATATAGTTCCTCCAATATTAAATAAAGTTACAAATAAAAATCACATCCAAAATCATATTTGCATATGTTTAGATAAACTGACATGTTTAGTATATAATTTTAAATCCTTTTCAACTATCAGATTTACGAATATGTTTTTTTAACATCGTAATTTTAATTAGTAACAACGATAGAATCATTTGTTGGTCTCGTTGTCGTCTCACGCAAAAAATAAAGTCATTTTTTTATTTTATTAAAAGGATTCTAAAAGCTATATATATATTATATTGATAAATCTTTACATCGATTATGGTAATGTAACGTTATATTTTTTTTCTCTTCTAAATCTAAAAAGTTATTTTTTTGTTTTTTAGATATATGAATTTGTATATTCATATCAGAGAATGGTTTTGAGGATGCAATAGTTAAAATTAAGTCATAATAATTTAATTCATTTATTAGTTAGAGTTTGAGAAGGTTTAGAATTAGTTTTTCAATTATATAAGAGTCATCGATATGGTAATTAACTTATCAAGAAATAATGACCCATCCAAAATAATATTTGAGACCTTTAGAGACACTTATAATGTTTACAATTCTATTTCACATTGGACACATAATGCGATGATGTGTCTAGTAAAGAAGTTATATGTGTGATGACGTGTCGAGTAAAGAAGTTATATCTGTGATGATGCGTGTCACACAAAAAAAATATATATCGCGTCGTTTATTATATGTTATATGTTACGGTATATATATAATTTTTGAGCTGTTCTTCGTAACAAAATAGTTAGTTTGGAAACAATTCTGCCATATGGAAAGATAAGAAACCGGGTAGTAACCTTCATCAAACTTTCACCCTTGAGCAAGCAACATCTTCTAATAACAGACTTGCAGGTATCGTGATATTTGTTGTCAAAATATTAGCTTCGATTCTCTGGCTAAAAAGACTAGCATATATCTCCACTGTAGATCAATATACCCCAGGAGAGAATCTCTGATGCATTTATGAAGTTCCCTTTTTTCTACTTTTACTTCAGTAAGTAACAGTAAATTTTTTCTTTGACAGGAACGGTAGACCGAAGTTGACCTGGATGATAGCCTTTCAAGGGTTTCTTTGTGGGTTATTCGGGTAAGAAATATATATATATATATATATTATTCGTTAATGCACAACAGTTTCGCTATGAACGAGCTTGAGATGACAGTAGGACAAGAGCAGACTTACTAAATATATATAGCCAGTACGCAGAAGAGAAGGAGAGACCGTCTACTTAATTCTGCAACCTTTTTAGCAATGCCCTTAGTTATGTAGTTTCTTTCTTTCGTTTCTTCAGAGCCTCATTGGGCCACAATTTATCTGGCGAGAGCTTGTTTTTGACATCTGCAACATTCATAGCTGCCATGTCGAACCTCATTCCTGCTCTCACATTTATCATGGCCATCTTATTCAGGTATGAGTTCTAGGCTAAATCTTTTAGTTTCAAAGTTAAAAAGGCAAATCTCTCGATCAGTTATGATGTCAATTTGAAAAGACCTTAACGATACCTAGGGTGGAGAGCTTGGCAATCCGTACATTGACTGGGAAAGCTAAGGTGCTTGGCACTGTGTTGGGCATAGCTGGAGCGATGGTTCTCACCTTTTACAAAGGCTTGGAGATCAACATTTGGCCCTTTCATGTCCACCTGCTTCATCATGATCAGGCAAGGGCAGCATCAGAACATAATTCCGGTGATCACGTGTGGGGCTCATTGCTGGCTGTAATCAGTTGTGTCTCTTATGCAGCCTGGTTGATAATTCAGGTGATCTTGTCTTACAACAACATTGTGAAATCTGTGGAGTCAAATCGAATTTTTGGCAGCTATGCTTATCACTTATGGCTGCATCCTTCTCTAAAGCCAAAAAGTCATTGATTGACATTGTTTTTATACTTCTCATAAAACATTTAGCCGCGAAAAGAATTTGTCACGAGAGGTAGCCACCGTATCTTATGAGAGGTTGCAACCATTTTGTAGCCAAAAATTTCCTTCATATAGAACATAAAAATTACTTTCGCGCGTATGACCTCATTCTCTCCACTCTATTCTGTGGTCATATAGACTAAAATGAGCCAGAGGTACCCTTGCTACTCGAGCACTGCTCTGATGTGTTTGATGGGAGCGCTTCAGGCGACTGTTTATGCTTTGTGTACTGAGAAGGATTGGTCTGCATGGAAGCTCGGCTGGAACATCAGACTTGTGACTATCGTCTA